>OMLM01003777.1:47052-87278 GCA_900302695.1 Helostoma temminkii | reverse complement strand
AAGAGCATGAGGTGAACATTATGCTTCAGTAATATCAGCTTGGTAACTATGTTTGAGAATGAAAAATGTTTACTGTCACATGTGGAGGCGATGAAGCTAATGCAAGAATATATTCATTCATTCATCTTCTATACCGCTTAGTCCCCGCAGGGGTCACAGGTGTGCTGGAGCCTATCCCAGCCAGCTTACGGGCGAGAGGCGGGGTACACCCTGGACAGGTCGCCAGTCTATCGCAGGGCCACATAGAGACGAACAACCATTCACACTCTCACTCACACCTACGGGCAATTTAGAGTCCCCAGTTAATGAAGCTAATGCAAGAATATATTTAATTTCATAAATTGTCCAAGAACATTTGTGTTTCAGCAAACAATGTGTTAGATTATAAGAAACATTCTGACATAGTTTCATTAATGCGTGATGGTCTGGAACTGTATAAACAGTGGAGTCCAAAAATCCAAAACCATAAGGAGAACGAGATATTTCCATGTCAGCAGGACTGTGAAAAAGAAAAAGAAAACTGGTAGTGACGGGTGAAAGTAGTTTTAAATTTATGCCAGTACAACTACAACAAACACGTTTACTTCTACTTTTACTTTTTTGTGTAATCATAGCTAAAACGCAATCATGGATATTTAAAACCTGCTGTGTCAACCAACACCAGAATATCTGGAGTTTTGTTGCAGTCTTATATTTTCATCCTGTCATATTGTATTCACCTTTGCAGGGGTTAGGTTGTCTCAGACTTGTTATTTTATCATATTATCTTAATTATTATGTCTTTATATTTAATCACTTATAGACTTTTACATTTTGAAGGAGAACCTGTTACTCTTTAATACCATCCCGCCTTCCTTTCTTTAGTGTTTCAGATTATTATATTGGTAATTACATTATAAGATAAATTAATCAGTGCTTGTCAACTAATATATTACTGTTGAGCATTATTCTAACATGAAAATCCTGAATAACACAAACATGAAAGCTGCAGCCTCTCAGGTGAACCCTGATTTCACACTGAATGTATATGTGTGTATATACATACACACATTTTTGACATGATTTAAATGTTTGAGTTTTGCTACAGCTTTGTCGTGGGATCAGTAGTGAAAATGAGCTAAAGTGTCTGTTTCTCTTGCTGCTTTCATACAAACAAAAAAATACAATTTGTCACATGTTTATCTTGAATTTGGCCTATTAACAACTAGTAATCAGTTATAGTGGTAATGTACACTTGCAGCACTGACAGGCATCAGAAATTCTCCAAGGTCTTGAATGTAGCATTGATGTGGGCAGGGCTGCACCGTCCCAGTTTGCCTTAGTTGGATGAACTGCATTAACGAGCAGTTAAAGAAAGATCAAATCACAACACTGATGGTTCAGAGGTGATTCAGAAGAAGTTAGTAAGGAAACATGTTGTTTAAGATGACAGTGTTAGCAGATGTGTTTTCTTGTGCTACCATGACTGGTTCTGAACAAGTTCAGGTGTTTCCCACCATCACAGAACTGCTTAGTCACCAAAGTTCTGCAGGAAACTGGAGACACAGTCATATTTATAACAGGTGAACAGTGACTGCAGGTTAATTTAGTGAGGAGTCGAGAAAATCAACCTGAGCGTCAACTGAACAAGAGCTTCGCTGCATCAAACTAGAAGAGTTAACGTTGTCAGGGCCACACATTTGCCTCTTGTGTTTCTAAATTTCTCAAACTTTGTTTCTGGGTTTACATGAACACAGATTTTATGAAAAAACATTGCGTTATTTATACAGTTTAGGAATGTAATGAAGCTTAAAGATCCAGTTGCGTTACAGGCATTATTAGTAAAATATACAGACTTTATTTGTTTTCCGCACCAATGATCATCAAGCAAGTGGAACTGACAGACCATCTGTTTTTATGATTTGACTATGGGCCAGGGCTGAAGATTTTTCTTACCCCTGATACTTTTACTTACGTTTTTGAATCCGATCTTATTCGAGGATTGTGGACTGGCATAAGCACAACAAATTAATTAAATGTCTTACATTTCCAGAAATCTGCTCTGGCTGTGAAGAAGCTGGAGTCTGAGAAGTCTGCAGTTCAGAGAGAAATGTCTCCCATTCTGGCCAAGAAACCGCTGGGACCCACCGCCTCAACGCTGCCCATCAAACTCAGCGCTGCCGACAACAAGATCAGGGACATCAACACACGTCTTGATCTTTACAATAAAAAGTAAGATCAGAATTCACTTAAGCACACATGAGACACAAGAATAAAATTTTTTATACACATTAGTTGAGAAGTACTACCACTTCTTCTAAAACCTTATATTCAGGTTTTGTTTTGTTTTTTTCTCTCCTCTAAACCAGAGCTACAACAGCCATGTTCCTAGAGGAGCAGATCCAGTACGTAGAAGGCATCGTCTCTGGGTTTGAGCAGCAGCTAGCTAAAGATGGCACCATTCCTAATCAACCCAACGCCCTCCAGAGTCGCAACCATCAGCTGCAGGTGTTGTACTTTATAATTCAACCCAAAAACATTCAGAACCATATGAGTGAAAAGACCTATTGGTGCTACAAACATTTTTTGTCCTTATGACATTACACAGATTATGCGGAGAGACATGGCTTTAAATAAAGACCAGTTGATTAAATTAGGCAAAGAGCTGGATCTGACCCAACAAGCATGCAGCCCCTTGCAGCACAATTTCAATGAATACTGTCCTGACATCCGCCGACAAGAGAATGAAGTAAAACGCCTGAAGAACCGTTACACAAATGTGGATAATCAGCTGCAGGACAGGTGAGGAAAGACACTGACTCTTTATACATGTGCTATGTGCTATTTGTACATGTACTCCCATGACGTACTGCCAAATGTGATTTCTGTGTTTGTGATAAAATGCTTGTTTTATTTTCTGCTTTAGGCTTGCTATCATACAGGAAGCAACCAATAAAAACCAAGATTTTCAAAATGCTGTTCAGTCAATGGATTTTTTCTTGGTCAATTTGCCAAATAATGCAATCAAGCCTGCTGATGATGTGGCACAACTAACAGCCAGACAGAACTCTCAGAAGGTAACAGATAGTATTTCTCATCTCCACAACTAACTCAAAAACCAATGAGAAAATACAACTTTTGCTCATTATATGTGTCCCTTGTTTAGAAAGTGATGGAGGACATCAACAGGAAATCAGAGGACTTAAACCGAGTCAAGGCTCTGTCCTTTGATCTGCAGAGCATCTTAAACGTGAGTTCAGAGAATGTGATTTTTCTCACTTATAGCACAGTAGGTACAGTATGTGCTTCCTTGTACGAGTGAAGCACTGAATCTTCCCTTTCTGAAGAAAACTAGTTAGTGTACATTTTCCCCTACCTGAGGAAATCAGATTTTTCCTAATCCTCTTCACAAATGATAGAAACCAGGGGTTTCATTTAAGTGCCAATTAAGAAATCAATCAATCATAACCCAGTTACTCAAGCGTATGTACAATTAGTTCAGAATACAAGTGGTTTTAATGGTATAGTTTTACCTACACAATACCTAATCTTCCTATGTTTAATAATATTTCTTTTCAGCTGTATGAGGTTAAGTCCAAAACCTATCGTGGTACTCTGAATGATAATTACAATGATGATGAGGACAATGATGATGATGAGGAACCAATTCCAAAGAAACGTAAAACTATGACTGAGGCTGTAGAGAGAAAGGTATGCTTACATACACTCACCTTCATACAGTTGTCAAGAAGACAATTTCTCCTTTCCTCTAACCTCTGAACATTTTGTCTTCCGCCGCAGGAGAAAGATATAGTGAATCTTTTTTCTGAGGTATCTGCAGAGAACCGCCAGCTACTCAACCAGTTGGAGACGGCCAAGAACATTAAGGCCAGGGTAAGATATAATTAGATCAAAATTACATCAGCAACACTGAAGATACAGTAGAGTATATTTGGTGTTCTGCTGGTATAAATAATCTTTTTTTACCTTCTTTCTTTTATTCATGTGCAGAATGATGAGAAAGTCAGTGAGGTAGTTGTCAGCCATCAGCTGCAGCTCCAGAGCCAGCAGAAGGACCTGGAGGAAAGCGATAATCTGAAAAAAGAATTGAGTGAAGAGATTGCCAGGCGTACAACAGCAGAAAATGACCTTGAAACATATCGTAAGAGGTTTGTGTCTCTCAGGAGTAGGAGAGGAGTGGAAAGGTTGGAAGAGAAGGAGGTGGTACAGTACTACCGTGACCCTAAGCTGGAGGCTGAACTACAGTCCCTGAAAATTCGGATTGAGGATGAGGCATTGAGGAGATCGGGAATCCATACAGAGATACTTATTACCAATGAGAAGTTTATCAAACTGCAAACAGAGCTGACCAAAGTTGAACCTAAACTGGTGACCAAGATGTTGACTGAATACGAGAGAGATCCAAACCTTGATAAAGAAGCAGACAGGATCAGAAATGAAATGCAGAAAATACAACAGGAGCTCCAAACAAGAGGTACTGAGACAGTTCATCTGAAAACTGAGCTCACAGTTCTGGCTCAACAGCAACCAAAAATCAGGGAGAAGATTGTTAAGAAGGAAGTGGTGAGACTTGAAAAAGATCCAGAGATGCTGAAAGCTGTTCTCGTGTTCCAGGGTGATATAGCAGAAGAGGAGGCTCAATGCAAAGCCCTCAATGATAGCATTTTTAGTACAAGGAGCCAGATAAACACACTAGAAAGAGTCATTCCCACCATCCAACCTAAAATAGTCACCAAAGTTTTGAAGCAGGTCCAGCAAGACCCAGATACAGTTGAGGAGTTCAGGAAACTGCAGATGGTCTTTGAAGAGGAGAAAGATGAGAATGCTATCTTGATGAAGGACTTGATCACCCTGCAGCTACGTTATGATGAGTTGGTGAAGCTCCGGCCCAAAGTTGAGGTGAAGGAGATCATCAATGAGATATTCAGAGTTGATCCTGAGACAGAAGTGGAACTGATACGCTTGAGGAAAGAGCTGCAAGACTGTAGCCGAAACCGTACAGATGTGGAGAAAGAAATCAGTGGAGTAGCAACAACTCTGAGTACTCTTCGGGCTCAGAAACCCAAAGTGGAGTACAAGGAAGTGACACAGGAAGTGATCAAAGAAGAGAAAAGCCCAGAGGTCACCAGGGAGTTGCAAAGGCTGAATAACCAGGTCTCACGTCTACAAGTTAACTATGATACCACCCTAGAACTTTTGATACGCCTACAGAAAGAGAGAGATGAGTTGAAAGCAGAAAAATCCAAAGTGGAGACAAAGCTAGTGACTACAGAAGTCATCAGATATGAGAATGATCCTCTCCTTGAGAAAGAGGCTGACCGACTTCGGAGGAATGTAAGAGAAGAGATTCATCAGCGTCGCAGTCTGGAGGAGTGTCTCTTTGATCTCCAAAACCAATATATTACTCTAGAAAGACAGAAGCCAGAAGAGAAGGTAGTAGTTCAGGAAGTTTTCCGTCTTCAGAAGGACCCCAAGCAGATCCTGGAGCATGAGAAGTTGAATAAGACTCTGGATGAAGAAATGAAAGCTCGTAGGAAGTTTGACCTGGAGGTCAGACAGCTCAGAGCTGTAATTCAAGAAAAAGAAAATACCTTGGCTCAGATGGATGATCGTCAAAGAAAGATTCAAGTCGAGTCAGAGCTCAGGCAGATCAAAGCGCGAATTATTGAACTTGAAAATGCTCCACCGCCCATTGAAGAAAAGATCATTATTGAGGAGGTCCTAAAAGTGGAGAGGGATCCAAAGCTAGAAAAACTATCTGAAGGTATTCGTGCTGATCTGGACACTGAAACTACAAATATCACTCGTCTAGAGAAAGAAATACGCAACCTGAGGCTCAAACTTGAAATCCTGCAAAAGGAGAAGTCAATTGAGAAGGTTGTTTATAGAGAGGTTGTTCGTGTTGAGAAGGACCCAGCAGTGGAAGCTGAAAGAGAACATCTAAGAGAGCTAGTAATGCAGGAGAGAAATCTCAGGCGGGACCAGGAAGATAATGTTCAGGACATTAACATCAAAATTGCTCATGTACAGACATCTAGATCTGCAGCCTCTCTGGAACAAAACACTTTCATCAGCAGCAGAGATGCTCTGCAGAGGGAGAAGGAGGATCTACTCAGACAGCTCAGATCACTAGAGTCTGAAAGACAGAGCATCAGCATTACCTTCCAGCAGCAGTCCAAACTAATGGGTGAAAGAAATCAGATGGCACGGCAAAGGAGCGTCAAGGCTTCCGCTGAAATACAACGGTTGGAGAAAGAGATCCTGAATGAAAAAGACAAAATAAACCAAAGAGAGACTCTCATTATGGAGCTGCAGAGTGGCATAAAGAAAGAGGACCAGTCTGAAACTCACACCAGGGAGACAAATCTTTCCACAAAGGTCACCATCCTGGATCCAGAAACTGGTAAAGACATGTCTCCCTATGATGCCTACTTGAATGGGCTAATTGATCGCAACCAGTATATTCACCTGTCTGAGCTGGAGTGTGACTGGGAGGAGATCACTTCAACTGGTCCAGATGGAGACACAACAATTCTGCAGGACCGGAAGAGTGGAAAGCAGTATGCTGTCAAGGATGCTCTGAAGGATGGTCGCTTAACTCAGTATGATGTGAGCCGCTACAGGGAGGGGAAAATGCCCATTTCAGAGTTTGCCCTTCTTGTTGCAGGGGAAACCAGAAAGCCCTATGTACCTCCAATAACAACCCCACGATCACCTATTAAATCTTTCCCAGGCTCTCCCCTGAACTCCATGCCACCCTCCCTGAGGTCCTCCTACCCCAGCCTCAATTCTCAGTTTAGTGGCAGTTTGACCAACCTCTCCAGCACCCCAACCTCTCTGAGGTCCTCCTACACCAGCCTCAACACTAAAAATAGTGGTAGTTTGACCACTCTCTCTCCTGGTGTAGGAGATGAGAAATTTCCAATCTCAGGTATTTTTGACACCACAACTGAAAGCCGCATGTCTGTGAGAAGTGCTCTTACTCGCAAACTGATTGATGAAGACACAGCACTGAAGCTGTTGGAGGCCCAAGCAGCTTGTGGTGGCATTGTTGACCTCACCAAAAAAGACAAATTGTCTGTCCATAAAGCATCTGCACAGGGTCTTATTGAAAGCAGTCACATGCACAGACTTCTAAATGCCCAGAAAGCCTTTACTGGAGTCGAGGACCCTGTGACTAAACAACGTCTTGCTGTGGGACAGGCAGCACAGAAAGGGTACATTCCCCTAGAAAATGCCAGGAGGTACATGGAAGCTCAGTGCCTCACTGGTGGGTTGGTGAATCCCAATAAAGCGGGGCGCCTCACTGTCCAAGAAGCCCTTGACACCGATATAATTGACAGCACAACAGCTAAACAGCTGCAAGATGAGGCTTCCCACACTAAAGAACTGGTCGACCCCATCTCTAAAGAGAAGATATCGTACAAGCAGGCGATGGATCGTTGCAGGAGAGACATCGGCACTGGGCTGCTGCTACTTCCTGCAGCCTCCACTGATTCCACAGATGCTCCTTCATACTCAAACTATCGGTTCAGCTCCTCTTACAGCAAAGTTTAAATTTTCAGCATAAGATCTACTACATGTTTTTTGCTACAGCCACTGGTGCTAAAGGGTGTATGAGAACGCTAACTGATACATGTGCAAATATGTGATAATCATAAGCATACATTTTGAAAAGGTTGGTGTATCTGTACATGATGATCTGCCCTTTTTCATTGCTATTTTTTGATCGACTGTAAAAATGAGGGTAATGTTGGTTTTATATGGTATATTGTTTATACAACGTCAGGCTAAATCCTTCACAAGTTCTTATTAAACTCCAGAAGTTTCTCAAAACTTTTTCTCTTCAACTCCTTTAATTTAATTCATGAACTAGATGAAGTTCGGATGACCTCAGCATTTTAGTCATGCTAGCAGCTTGACTCTTACCATGGCCACATGTTACAGCCACAACTGCACTTCCATCCTGTTTCTTCTCACCACGCATTGCTCCACGGCTGGTCTCCTAGCTACCATTAGCTGTTAGCACCACCTGTTATATCTCAGCATATATCGTGAAATATCATAGTAGATATTAGATGGATTACTATGGTAAAGCTGGTAAACATATTAATGCTCTCTTTGAGGTGAAGTTTAATAATGATGGTGATTTCTTTTAGTGCCACAGTGAAGCAAAGTTTTAATTTTAATAAGGAGAAATAAAGTCAAACAACAGAGATTTGGGTTTGTACTCCATTGAGGTTCATTAGAGCATCTTTATTAAAGCTGCAGTGTGCAACTTAAGCTAGCATTAGCATGAGAGTCAAAATCAGTCAGATCTGCATTTCTCTCAATCTACTCTCTTCTACCATCTGCAAAACAAATATGATTCTGTCCGGGTTTAAATTACATGGTGGCTTTCAGGGGAGCCACATTTTCCAGTGTGTACAAAGATTTCACATCACCACATGCATGTGCATATACTATAAGTGTGCAGTGGCATGGTCACTAGCAGGGTTACTGCAAAAAAACATGCAGGGTTATTTCTATTCTGAATGTAAACCATGAATTTCTGTCACCTGTGTCTGAGGTGACCTCCCAAGCCTGAGGCAGACTGCACCAAATACACATGCCAGACAAGTAGACACTTGATTCATGTGTTGTTGTCAGCATTATTATCAATATTATGATAGATATTATGATGTTTTTGCAGATGTTGCTTTATTCTAAACTTTCTGGCTCCATTCATGGAGGTTGTATAATTAGGGTGGTCTTTCAATAGGTTGAGTCACACTAACAATGAGAAGTCCCCAGATGGTGTCTATACATTTTTATGCTGAAAAAAATCCACTTAGATAGTTATTTCTGCAATGGCTGGATATACTGTATGTGCATATGTGGTCAACAGGTTTTGAACAAACTCCCCCCTCGCTGGTTACATTTTGTGCCAATCTTACATAAATATGCAATTTTAACAGAATCCAGCCTAATAAACCCACAAACTCATCTACAGTTCTGAAATGGTTCGCAAACACTGGGGGCCAGTGTGAGGACCATTCCACCAAAAACAATATAAATCCTCTGTTTCCTCAGGTCCTGAGTGGACAGGAGTAGAAATAGAGCCATCTGTGCTCATCCAAACAATGGTGCAGTCTTTTCGCAGAGGCCGTTGTGGACAGTGGTTGGGCAGAGCCATAGAAGGGTCAATGACACCGTCCCCCTGACATACATTAGGCAGGGGTTGAATCCTGAATGGCCTGTTCTGGGTTTCTGGATTCTACAAAACAGGTAAATGTAAAAAAAAAAGGAGGTGGTGCACTTCTAACATACTTGGTGTGTGTCTACATTCAGCCGAGAGCTACATTATGGATTTTGCACAATAGGGGACCTTTAGAGGTCAAGCAGTAACTATGAATTAACCTTAAGATTGTGAACATGGTCATGGTGAAAATGACATCTGCTAAACATCAGCAGATTGTCAACGTGAGCATGTTGCCATGCTGGCATTAGCATTTAGGTGTCACAGCAGCTACATCAGAGCACGAGTGGAGTGGTGCTCATGTGCTCTGGTCTACACAGCCTCACAGAGCTGCTAGCATGACTGGAAACACTTAGTCTTATTAATGTTATAATAACTAGTCTACATCAAAATAACCGCAGGCTACTTTATACTCAATGTTTGGTGTCCTGGAGAGAAATGAAGGATTAAATATGACACACACAAAACAAGCAGTGTATAAAGGTTAAGGGGGTCAGACAATAGACACATGTGCAGGAACAGACTACACTGGAAGATGTAGACATTAGAAGAAACTGACAGCTAAAATACTCTGACTGTGCCTCTGGCTTTTATATAGTTACCTGTCTTCTTATCTAATTTAGCTGGCCAAGGTGACAGTGGTTTGTGGTCTGACCCCAGAGTGCAGGTGTTGCTGTGGGAATATGTGACCTCTCTGCTCGGATGTCTGCCTGCCAGATTACCCAGTGACTGAGAGGATCTTTGTGGGATTACTGCACATGAGCCTGTCTACGTACAGGCTGAAGTGGCCCCACTCTGTGTCTAGAGGCGGCTTGAAGGATGTTCCCTGATGATTGTGTCAAATGAATGCAGTTAATATGATGCTTTAATGATAAACCGACCCACAGTGTGACTGTAACTGTCATGGTACTGTGTGTTTGCATGTCTCTCTGCTTTACTGGACAAGAAGAATGGAGAATTGATTCAAAAATGATTTTGTTCTTCAGTTTATCAAACAGCTAAACCAGAACTTAGGTCCTCTGCGATTAACATCGAGTGACACGAGTCAGATTTCAGAAGATATTCTGACAATCAAAAATTTATAGTTTACATTTTACACTTTAATCAAGTTCTTTTTCACTTTTTCTCCAGTTTCTACTGATGGCAACAGTACACTGACAGGCACTGAACATGGCGTATATAGGCATTACAGAGTGAGCTGCATGTAAAAAAAACATACAGTCCAGAGGTTACATTAACTTTATCCTGTGAGGCCCCAATACAAAGATCGAGTAATCTCCAGTGTTATGCTAAAGAGTCCTGCACAAACATACATTTCACAAAAGGAACGATAAAATAAAGTCACATTAACAATATAATGAGAACTAGTGTCAAATTAAATTTCTATATAGAAACCAGGTCCCTGAAGTCTCCAGATTGTGTCTGTAAATTTAGCTTAAAAAATCCACTTAGTTATTTCTGCCATGGCTGGATATATTGTATGTGCATATGTGAACAGGTTCACAGGTCCCTCCCCAGTTACATTTTGTGCCGATCTTACATAAATATGCAATTTTTGCCGAATCCAGCCTAATAAACCCATAAGAATAGTTTCTAAAGCTCCCCACCATGTATCTAGGGCATGCTGACAGTTCTGCTGTGAAACTAGCCGACAATTTCTCCTGTGTATGAGAGAAGCTAACATGGTCACATTCAACAAGCTAATCCAGTAAAAATACTTTATAATGGTATCACTTACAACTTCAAACTTTCAAACAAAACCCAGGTGTCACAGGCAAACAATGAACATTAGAATAAGCAAGTTTCTGCAGATGCCCAACACTGTTACATTAAAAATTCTAGTTTTTATTGTGAGACGTTATTTATTTCAGTTGTTCTGGCACAAAAAATTGATATATACACATAAGATAATCATCCTTACTTTTTAAATTTAATATATAATAATATATAATATATAAAATGAACCTATCCATAAAGAAAGTTAGAGTTGAAATCAGAGCTTTCCTCTGTACACTTCACATCTTCACTGGGAGCAGTTTAACAAAGAGGCTTCAACTGAAACAACTGCAATAAGGAGAACTATCAGAGTTTTAATGTTAAAACGCCCGAATAAATATGAGTAAAACAGCAAATCAACAAATGTGAGTTAGGAAAACAAGACTGACGTGATGTGAATAATTCAACTAATCAAAATCAGAAAATGAAGACAACAATTCGTAGTCATGTTCAAATGAATTCCATTTTATAGTTGTAACATTCTAACGTCCGTCACTCTATTTTTAATTTGAAACAACAAGTTCTATTTTACAGTGAATATGTGCATGTGTCCTAATAAAAGCCTGTTGAATAACCAGAACACACGTTCGCTCTGACAGGACTGAGTGATAATTGGCAGCTGCTTTTTGTTTTGCTGAATTATTATTGTCATAATGTTAGACTGCAGTGCTGATGGTTTAAACCTTTACATTAGCACATTTGTCTTTATTCAGCCCCTCTATAAATGATGACGAAGCTTCGTATACACCTGCCCTGCAATCATGCCCAACACCACAACAGAAAACACTGTCCTGAATTTCCCTCTTCATAGACAACACAGGAAGCAAATTACAGTGATAAAAAACATCCCTCCATCAAACAAGGTTCAAGCAAGAATTTTTGGAATTCACAGCCATAAAATAAACCTGAAATATCTTTAGCAAAAGTTTTAGTCATTTTGTTTTTCTCTCTGCCGGACGAATAAACTTCTGCCTTCACCGGCAGCCATATGTGAGAGGCCAGCTGCCTGCCTCAGCTCTAAGCCAACAACGCTGCGAGCCATCTTCCTGCTGCCGATATATTCTATAGTCTGGAAATGTGAGAGGTCTTCATCAGGTTTACTCAACTGACTCAGATTTTAAAAAAAAGGCATCTCAAACTGATATGTTTAAAATTTTTGGGATGAAAACGTAGATTTTTTTCTGCATATTCTAGTGATTTTGTGTAATAACTAAAATATTGTAGAGAATGTAGGACGTATCTGTCAGCGTCACATTTCTCTACTAAATGAAATCAAAAAGTAGCTTAACGGCTGTGACAACTGCTGCACTTTACTGTGATGATATGGTTTCATAGATTTGAAACATTTGTTTGTGTCTGTGTCTCATGTTCACCTTTTAATTTTTATGTGATTTCCTTCAGCTTCTCCTCTGATACTGCCAACACTAAACCTGCAGTGTCATTTTCAATGTTTATCTCAGTCATTATGCAAACCTCTATTATCACAGGGACGTCTATGTGTGCCTCTTTCTGGCTCCCACTGTCAGTGCACAAAGAAACAAGTTGCAGAGTCTGACATTTAGAAAGCAGAGAAAGGGTAATTCTGGTTCCTCCTAAGTTATGGAGAGAGAGCTCTGCTGAGAAAGAGTTTGTGTTTTCATGTCATTCTGTCAAGTATCAGATAATAATGTGAAGATTTTGAGTCTGAATTCTCTGTGGTTTGAGCGTCTGCTTTGAGGTTATTGCTACCAAAGGATGTTCAAACACTGTTCCACTTACTTTTTCCACCATATTTAATGGGTGTGATCAATAAAGACGTGAAGGATCACGACTGTTTGTGTTTTATTAGTTTAGAAATGTTAAGTTTGTTGATATTTGTGACTTTGGTGAAGATCACGTGACATTTCAGGACCAGTTTATGCAGAAAACCAGGAAACTGCTCTTCCACACTTTCCACTGGCCTCCACATCCTGATGCTAGTTGGAGCTTTGGGTCATTTTCAAGGTGACCGAGTGCCAAGTTTGTCCTTGAGAGAAGCAGGAGCAGCTCACCCTGGCATGTTGGTGGATTAGGCATGAGTCTGTGTCATGGATTAAAGCTCCATGTATGAGCGTGAGGCACTTCCCTCTGTCTGGCCTGTGTTTCCAGAAGCACAGCTCAGAGAGAACCGAAGTTGTTGGAATAAAGACGGTGCTGTTATTCTACAGAAACATAAAGATGTAGATATATTCAACAGAATGTGTTGTAGTTGTTTGAGTAGACGAATGGATTCTGGGAAAAACTGTGTCTGGCGAATCAAGAACCTTCAGTTTCATCTTAAAAAACAGTATAAAAACATTTTATTGAAACTGTGATACTGTAACAGACACAAACTCTGAAACAAAAATCACAAAAGAGAGTTGAACTTCACAAACAGCTGCACAGTCTAAGCAGAACCTGCAGTACACATGTTGCTTTAAGGTCACTGGGGCTGCCGTCTAACTGGAAAGTGGATCCTCTTCTAAATCCCTCCTCATATACATTAGCTAAAGTCCCCCAGTAGAGTCGGAGGAGCTGCGGTTGAGCGGCTAAAGCGCAGCCGTTGACGTCTGTCTTTAGTTGCGGGAAAGATGCTGAGCAGGAGACAGATTAATACACAGCTACAAATCCAAACCATCACTGTGACTCCACTTACACAAGTTATATCTCAACACGTTACTGCACTCCTCCCTCAGGTGAGTGATGCACGCAGTCTAACGAAGTGAAATAATTACATATAATACATCACATTACCTTATAGTACATTCTTGCTTTTATTGGACACAGGAGAGTTTCACACACTGATACATTGATGTTAAGTTAATCTGTGCAGAGAAGAAATCATACATCAACGTGTTCATCAGTCTTTGTCAGTGGCAGAGTCAAAGGATGCTGAGGGAAGCGGATTGCTTCGCTGTTGCGCCTCATGTACGCGTGTCCACTGATGGGATACCACATCTCTGTGAAGGTGAGGTTGGCCACGGTGATGGCACAGCGCCCCAGCACCTTGAAGCCGGACTTGCGGTAGAAGGGAATGAGGAAGTCTTCGCACATCAGCACCGCTCGACGCACGTTGGGCAGGCAGCGGAGGTACTGCAGGTAACGCCACATCAGGATGGGACCTTTGCCCTGCTGCCTGAAGGTGCGATGGACAGCCAGGATGTGGATGTGGACGGTGGAGCCGCAGGGCTTGTGGAGGGTCAATGCTTCCTGGGTGAACAGAGGTCACAACTTGTCACTGATTTTGTTTTTTCAGAATTAAACAGGGCATGTGGAGGCGTGCATGTCTTACTGTGGTGAGCCTGTCCTGGTCCCACAGAGACCCAATGATGAAAGCCACCAGCCGGCCCTCCTCAAACCAGCCCATGGACAGCTCTGGACACAGTGTGAGGAAGTGACGCACCTCATCCAGGTGGAGGGGACACTCACCTGACACTGAGATAAAAGCTGAGAGCGAGAGAGAGAGAGAGAGAGAGAGAGAGAGAGAGAGAGAGAGAGAAATTGTCCTGTGCGCAATGGTTTGGCACAACTTTTACGCACACCTACTTCTGTTTAAATGGCTCCGCTACACTGAGTTTAACATTTAACGGTAAAAACAGAGAACATCTTCCTTGTGGCTACACATTTTCACCTTCACTCACCTTCTCGCTCGATTTCAAACACGCTGATGGCATCTTGCGTGTTGAGCGGGCGGACTTCACTTGCGGGAAGTGTGTGTCTCCGCTGGATCCCCGGAGACACCGAAGGTGATGGCTGCATTGGTTTGATGAAAGGCTGCGCGCCCACAACGGACATCGTACGATTTCACTGTCTTCTTCACAAAGTCACACCGGTCCTGTCTCCTTCTCTCCCGCTCAGCAGGATCGCCTCTGTCGGGCCCTGCGAGGAGAAAACGATGATGTGTGTCCGTATTTATGGCGCTTTTCTCCAGGCGGTGATTCACCAGCTGATTTGCATTTGAATATTTGTCGTTAGCGCATGAATGAAAGTCATAACTGCGCTGGATAATTTACCGAACCCCACAATTAACTGCGTCCAACGTGACCTTTTGGTTTTTGTCTCTAAAACCATTACTGGCAGATAATAACAAATCACTTCCACTGAAGAGCGATTACTGCAGTAAATGAAATGTGCACATCTGCTGCTGACACGTTTCTGTCCAGTCATTCAGTCATAAACCACTTTTCAGTCAACACTTACCTGTAGTCGAGGTGTTTGTGAGGAAGCTTTTCTCCTTCTCTGCCTTTGCTCCGTCCTGCGCCTCTTCATTATGAAGTGATTATTACTATGAGTCACATGATGAGGGATTATAGAAGTTGTTTCCACAACCAGGCGCATTAGAGACACTTTATCTCCTCTGTGACAGAGCACATCACACATTCATTTCACTGGAGCCTGTGGCCACTGTTTGTATTGTTTCCTGGATATTTTGTGTCTTAGTTCACTTTGACATATTTGGAACATTTCATTATAATTAGCTGCACTAGTTTTCCATCAGTGGTGGAAGAAGTGATCAGATCCTTCACTACAAAAATGTAAAACTTAAGCAAATGTGACCACAGACACTGTACTGGAAAATGAAAGTTTGTATAAAACACCACATGAGATTTCTAAATATTCCATGTATTACATTATCACAGTGTTAATACTGATTTATAATAACGACATGCTGGTGCTGAAGCTGGAGGAGTTGAGGCTGAGTTACAACGGGACTCATGACAGAAAGCAGGTTTCCATATCACAGTTTTTTCCTTCCTTAACTTCCAGCTTAAAGACACAAGAATACAAAATGACTCATTTAATGACATTTACAAATAAACACACACACTACCAGTTTTTAGTATTTTATTTTTTAACAGATTTTATAGCATCAAATTGATCATAGATATTGCTAATTTTGTAAATGACTACGGCTGGAAACAGATGTTTTTATAGAGGCCTATTACTCAGCAGACATTAGCACTGTCTTCTAATAACACGGCTTGTTTGCTAATGCTGTAGTTTATTCCATTAAAAGCACTAATCAATAGAAAAACTTTTAGCAGCGACGATAACACAGCTGAAGATCTTTTCATGAAAAACATGCTTATTCCTTTGTGTGTCCAGACATTTGACTGGTGTTGTATATATATACATTTTATGTTTGTTAATGTAGCATCCTTTGTGGGGTTTTGTGGCTGCATTTGGTTTTGGTTTTCCCCCCTTAGACATTAAAATGCTATTTAAAATTGAAAGGTTACAGGGATGTATGGAGGAGATTTTTTTAATGATCTTAAATTAAATTTCAAGTGTTTATAGAAATGCATTTATAGACACAGAAATGAAAAAAAAACCCATAAACAAATAAAATAAGCAAAAAAACTAAAGCGTAAAGAGGCATTGTAGCATATGATGAATCTAAATGTTAAATTTAAATCTAAATCTTGTGCTTATGGAAACTAAATATTTATCTATTACCAAATGATTTATCGATTAGTGGAAGTAACAAAATAAAAGCTCACAGAAATACAAGATGCTGCTGACAGCTCCTGGAAGTCTCCCGCCCAATTATATCTGACTCTAGATTTAGATTTAGCATTTAGATTTAAATTTAGATAAATTTTTTTTTAGATTTGATTTTTTGAGGGTGGCAGGTAGCTCAATTGGTAGGGCAGTTGTCTTTTAACCCGAGAGTTGGCAGGCTTGATTCCCGGTCCTCCTGTGGCTACATGCTTAGGTGTCCTTGGACAAGACACCGAAACCCCTGATCTTTGGCCCCCCCATCCTGTCCAACATGCAAATTTCCCCACTGTGGGACTGTAAGGGCTCCTTTCTTGTTCTTAACATTTAGGATTTATATTTAGCATTTAGATTATAAGAACATATAGAACAATTATATACATATTTTAGTTTTATATGTTATATATTTTAGTTTTATGTTATATTCAGATTTAACAAATATATAAATATATATAATAACAAATATTGCTGTAAATTTATTAAAAGTCTGGCATTAAAAAATTTCAGATTGTTTTCAAACACTATTTTGTTTAAAAAGATGCTTATAAGGTTTTAATTGTTTTATTGGCATTTTGCAATTTTGCATTAAAAAAAAAAAAAATGTGTTTCGATAAACCGGAAACACAGATCAGACGTGTATCTTAACTTCCGCTTTACGCTACGCGACGCGGTGACGCAGTTTGAATTGAAGAGCGGCGAAAGGTGTTTCGTATTTTTTGGTTTGATTTTGTTCTTCAGCAAAGGGGAATAGTCGGGATTAAATATAATTTTCCACGTGAAGAGTCTGTACACATCTGTTAAGGTAAATTAAGCTCCAATCTTAAAAGTTTATGCTAGCAGGTTTTAGCGTTAGCTAAGCTAATGTAGCTACTGAATAAATGTTTTTATGTCTCCAACAACAGCAATAGTGTGAGGCATCCTCTAGTTAAATCATCAGTTCACAACTGGAATATTATTCAGGAACTCAACAGATAAAGTTCAGAATCTATATTTAAAGCAAGTAGCCATTAGAAAATAAAGGATGTTTATGTGATGATACACATTTAATCAACATTTTAAAAAGTCTATCAGTAAAGATAAGTTTGTTAATAAGAGGACTAATAAGACTTAGATTAAATAAGATAATTCTATGCTGGATTCAGGTAAGACAGGAAAAGTTCAGGTAATATTTTAAAAATAAATGTCTGCATAATGCCCTGCCCTCATTTTGACTAACTCCATAGCTCTATAACTTGCTCTGTCTGAAGCAGTGGTGGTAACAGTCCTAAGTTTGTTTGTAAGCGAGAAAATGTTGTTTAGGTGATTTAAGACCATTAGCGCTTTGCAGATTCAGATACCTGTGATGCTCAGTGAGCTTCTAATTCAGCAGTCAGGAGTAACATTTAATTTAAGCAGCCTATTGAACATGTGGAAACAGTTTTTAAACTTAACAGTTTAAATTTTATGGATGTGATTTTTCTCAGTAAAAAGAAATAAAACATGTCTATAAATTTTAGTTAAGTTAATCATTCTTGTGTATATCGAAGCTGTGGACAACTAAAATAAAATAAAAACCAAAATAAGTTGTAAAATGTTGTAAAACCATGGCGCTTTTGGTTCAGTCATCGTAATTTAACCGATTTTCACATTAGTGAATTAGGTTCATTTAGACTTTTGTATTTATGAAATGTGTTTTTTATGCACAATAAAGGGTCACACAAGTCTTAAATTGTCTTAAACACATTTGGTAAATCTGGATGTAGTTTTATTGGCTCTAAATATCATCCACTGTACTATGTGAGTGGATTCACAAATCTTTCGACCTTGTTTGGTACTTTAGATTCTAGGCCACTTTTTAAAAAATTCACAAAACTAAATTTGGGTTTAAACTCTTTGTTTATATCAAGTTCTAACTGGAATTGTCAACATCTTTACAATGAAATGGATGAAGAGGCTGAGAAATTGACACTCTGTGTTTTCACTTAAATTTCCTCTTAACGTTTATGTCAAAATCCCATTTAATGTTTGACCTCAGACAGAAAACTTGTGTTATTTCACATCAGAAATGTTCACAAGAATTTGTTGCTATAGTTGCTGCAGGTTATCGCTGGAAGCAGAGGAGAGTGTGCAGGTTTGAAGACATGTTAAAGCAGCCGTGCAGTTGTAAGGGATCCCGCAGTCGCAGAGGTGGTCTTCTGTCGCAAACAGGTGACTGAGTCCTGCTCCACAGGTGCTTCACCCTTCAGTGGCTTATAGACATGCTCATGTCAAGAACACAGGTGGGTTTGTTTGAATTAAAAGTGTCCTCTGTCAGCTGCCAGGAAGCCAACACTTACCTGAATAGACTTTATGTTAGCTGGCATAATGCAAGTGTGAGTCCGCCTCACTAACTGGTAACTGTACATATTGTCGACTTCTAGGCTAATTTTGTAATGTTAATTGGGCTGTCCTACATCTGGTTAGTTTGAGCTATAGAAGTAGATTAAAAAAACATCTACTGTATCAGTGTTATTTTATTTATAGAAAAGAGGTTTAAAAACACTTTTTTAACCATGTAGATGATAAAAATGTATTCAGTACATGAACAATAAAAAAGATTTGCAAGTAATCCCCCTATCAAATATTTGTTCAGATAAATGTTTTGGAGAAGAAGTAGAAAGTAGTAGACATTACACTTAAAGGGCAGCTTCACTGATTTTCAACCTCTGTCACATCGTCTGAACTATATGTTTCAACAGAGTTTGAAGTTTAATGTCGTTCATGCCGTCACCAGAAAAGTGGAATACATTTTTGTCTTATGTATGTATGTAGGTGGTTAATTAAAAACATTTCATCATAATTAAATTTGTTAGAACCAGCATCTGCCAAATCACTAAAGCTGTCTGAAGTATTAGATGACATATTAGATAAAAGTATAAAGTATAGTGCATCTGGAAGATATTCACAGCGCCCCATTGGTGGAGTGCTGCACAGATGGTTGTTCTGATGGAAGGTTCTCCTCTCTCCACAGAGAAATGCTGGAGCTCTGTCATAGTGACCGTACTTAAGGCCCTACTCCGCCGATCGCTCAGTTTGGTCGGGCGTCCCGCTCTGGGAAGAGTCCGGTGGTTCCAACTGAGCTCATTGGAACCTTCAATGCTAGAAGTTTTTCCGTACCCTTTCCCAGATCTGTGCCTCGATACAGTCCTGTCTCTGAGGTCTACAGACAGTTCCTTCGACTTCATGGCTTGGTTTGTGCTCTGACGTGCACTGTTAACTGTGGACCTTATATAGACAGGTGTGTGTCTTTCCAAATCACGTTCAATCAACTGAATGTACCACAGGTGGATCCAATCAAGCTGTAGAAACGTCTCAAGGATGATCAGTGGAAACAAGATGCACCTGAGCTCAATATTGAGTGTCATGGCAAAGGCTGTAATGCTAATGTACATGTGATGTTTTCTTTTCTTTCTTTTTCTTAAAAATTTAATTTGCAAACTTTTTTCGCCTCATCGTTTTGGGGTATTGCTTGTAGAATTGTGAGGAAAATAATTCACTTAATCCATTTTGTAATAAGGCTGAACATTACAAAAAGTAGAGCGCTGTGAATATCTTCCAGAACTACTGTAACATGACATTAACTGGAAATGCTTAATGTAATGACATTCTCTGTTTGCTCATTATTCACTAAGTTTATAATGAAGAGCAGTCGGTCTCTGGTTGGTTACACGACTTGTCCAGTGCGCAAACATCCTAGTTAGCCTGGACGGACATCAAGTGAAACTCTATCCTGCGAGCCCCCTAGTAGAAAACGTGTGATGTCAGTGGGAGCCGGTGTTTTAACACAGGTAATTCATAGTAAGCAGGTGGGCGATCGTTTTCAGTCGATCCGTTCAGGACAACACCAGAACATATAGGAAACATTTGTCGTACTCTCCTTCATGGAAAGTGTGGCTGTATATAAAAGCAAATGCAGTTGGTTTCTGTGGTGTAGTTTTTGCGTCACCCAGGGACCATCCCCTTTTCAAAAACAAACAGACCATTTTCTGAATTAAGAACAAGACTTACCTGGACAATCTCCCGCTGTGAGCCGCATGTGTGAAAGTCCCCACAAAGACCTGATAGTTCGGAGAGCATGTCTTAAAATGTCTGTTTTAACTTTTCAGAACCGCTGAGCAACTTTTCTTCCCTTAAAAAAAGTCATTAGCAACAAATCTATGCCAGGTATTAAATCTGGCTGCATGATTAACTTAAACACAATCACTACGTCTGCCTGTGCGATTACCAAACCCTAATGGTCTGCGATTTCATGAAATAAATAAGTTCGTGTGTTAACGTGACACATGTATTTTACTTGAGCTCCACTGTTCTTTAATAGTATTTGAGTAAAAATACTCTGCCCTGTAAATCTGTCTACTCCGAACCTGAGAGATAAACACAATAAGAGCGAACTGGGCTCCATAGACTTTAATGCTTTTTGTAGCTCCTAATTAATAACTCATGAACTGTACATTGGATGGTGAGCATAGGTACAGTTTATCAATGTGCAATACTGAGCATTCTGAAAGACGAATGGAGTTTGTACTGTATACAACAGCAGATATATAAATACAGTTGATGTCTAATGGATCATTTTTAAATCTTAATAACTCAAAGTATAAAAGTTATCAATAAGAAAAGTCATAGCACCCGTCTACAAAGAATCCCGCACAGTTTAACATGTCCATCGTCGTGGTAACAGAGAAGCCATAGGAAGACATTCAAAGAAAAGAAAAGCACTAGTATCTCATTCCGTATGCAAGTTTATGACTGTTTTATGAAAATACCTTCATGACTTTATGCATGGTTCCATATATGAACAGTACATGTGGCATAAACTGGTTTCGAGTGAGCAAAAAAAAAAAAAAAAAAAGGCACGGAAGAAGTATTAAGCAAAGGAAATAAAAGCGAACACAGTTTTCAGCGCTCAGCAAATCATTACAAGTCGACACTGACCTACTGTTGAAACGCTGAGTAGCTCACAGTCACATTTCTAGTTTTATACGCAAGCAAACAATCGTAGCGCAGGACCAGAAAAATACTACTGAGTTAAAGTTCGACTAACATAATTAAACTGATATGATGAGTTTATGCTTTAGATTAGATTTGCTTTCACCGTGATGTCTTCATTCAAACATTGTGTTACTTTAACATGTGGAAGCATCTTCGCTAGCTAAATACTCCAACGGAGAATTAATTATCGTCCGGACATAATTATAAGCTGAACTTATTTCTAACGTGTCGTTGTTTTTATGCTGGAGGGGTAAGGCAGAGTCGCTTCTTACAACCTTGAGTGGGGTAATAAAGAGAGCGCTGGGCGTCCAGCTGCTGGTGTCTGCTAAGGTTTAGGGTTGAATCTGGAGTTTTCTTGCTAATGTCATGCTCTGTGTGGTTTGGAGGCTACAGCCATCTGTTAATTTAAGTGCTGATATGGCCAGAGGGTAAGAAGCTTGTGTTTGGACTGAGAGGCCATCTTAGGTGACTCCTTCTCTTTCTATTCTGGCTGCGGCGCTGGTGTCTCGTTGGCGTTGTTGTCGGTGATCTTGTTTTCCAGCTCGTCGTCAGACAGGAGGTCCAAGGAAGTAGTGCCCTCTACCTGCAGCTGGCGTCTCCCTGAGCGGCTGGAGGAGAAGCTGATGGGGCCTCCACGCCTGCAGGTGGAGGAGGTAAAGGGGCGGTGTTATTAACTGAGACAACAGCTTCTTTAGGGCGGCTTTTGTTATTCACACTAAACTCTGAAAGGCGAGCAAAATGCTGCCGTTATTCACCACACACACATAAATAATGCTCCTTTTCATAGCGCAAACTGTCCGTGTTAAAGAAATACATGGTGCAAAGTGACTTATCTACTTATCTATCTGTCGATGATGTAAATAGTCTGTAGCCAATGAGCCAAGCAAGATTATTTGACATGTGGATGGTGAAAAGAGTATTTTCAGACTTGAAAATGACTTTTCATATTTAAAAATATTGTCCAGTCTGGCTGTTAACCCTTACGAAAAAGAAGTATATTCAAGTATAATATTAGTATACTTCGTTTAAAAATGAGCAAGTATACTTTAGTTTACTTTTTATGTACTTATCAGAGGTATACTAGGCAAAGTGGTATTATTGTATACTTGCTGTATACGGAGTACATAGAAAGTACATAAAAAAATGTCTAAGAATACTTGGAGTAAACTTGTAGTTGTACTTAAGTATACTGACCAATATATAGAAATACCCAGCATGCATTTCAGTAGTTTAACTTTATAAACAAACAAGAAACAAGGTTATAAGTTATTTTGGCACAAATTGTTGTGTGACATGGTGTTTTACCTTTTAGACAGACTCGGTATGTTCGGTAATTAACAATTGAGGAGCTGCCTCTAACTTCAGTGTTTTTAGTTTTACTTTTACTACAGAGGGTGGAAGTCATACTGCATAGAAAATATAAAGAGTTATTCAGAAGTGCACTTTAATCAACTGAGAAGGAATATTTTGATTGTCTAGAAAGTAAACTGACAATATATATAAAAGTTTATTTGTAGTATACTTCAGGTTTACTTTTATAAACTCAAAATGGGCCAATTTAGTCCCCAGAAGTATTTAAATAGTATACTTGCAAGTATAGTAGAAGTATAATTATACAAACTATTCTTCAAGTATAATTAAGTATAATTAATAAAGTACACTTTAAGTATACAAATTTTTCGTAAGGGAAAGCATTTCTGAAAAGCACTCTGGGAACATTGTAAATGTCTGAAAATGTTTGAGCTGGTGAGTTTTTCAAGAAAGTTTTTATTGTATTTTTTATTGTATTTGGAATTAAAGTGCTAAAGTCCAAACTAGTGCCTTGTACTTTTGCTTTTTATTCCTGCCGACATGGTGACGTGATGTCACCTTTAGGACTGATCTGTGTTGATTTTAAAATGACTAAAGGATGACTTGATAAATCAGTGCATGACAACTTGAGACACTGTGTCCACCAGGATCTTGAAAGTAAACGGTACCTGAGGCGGTTCTTGAGCGTGTGGACCTCACGGCTCAGACCCTCGCTGGCCTCAGTGGCGTCATCCAGCTCTCTCTGCAGTTTCCTGCGTGAGGCGTTGGCCCTCGTGGCCTCCTCCTCGGCCTCCTCCAGCTGACGCTTCAGCTGCTTCATGCGAGAGTTTGCCTTTTCCACCTTCACACACACAGAAAAACAAAACGTGAAGGGCCTGATTCTGATCCAGTTTGTTGGAAGAGATGAGGATCGTTTAGGTGGCGAATACTTGAAAACAGTCGCACCTGTTCTTTAAACTGGTCGGCGTGGCGGCGCTCATCCTCCACCTGCATGCAGACTTCTTTCAGCTTCTTCTCTGTCCTCCTCACAAGCTTGTTAGCTGCTGCTCGCTCCCTTCAACAGATGAGGTTGGAGGAAGGTTTAGCATCTCACATATACCCATGAATATGTTTTATGTCATAGAGCAGTCATTTCTCACTTTGCTTCCTGCTCCAGCTGCTCCTCCAGCTGTGCTATTTTGGCCTCCAGCGCAGTGATGGAGGCCTTGAACCTGTTCTTCACAGAACCCTCCAACTCTCCCAGTTTGGCTCGGAGCTCCTTGTTCTGGCGCTCCAGTTGCTGCCGAGCGTTTTCACTCTTCTGGGCTGTGCTGCGCTCCGCACTCAACTCTGTAGTCAGGGTGTCCACCTGAGAGCGGGACAAAAGAAAGAAGTAAAAACATCTATATTATACATCTCCTAATAATATTTAAATATGACGACTAATGGAGGGCGGCACGGTGGCATAGCAGTTAGCACTGTCGCCTCACAGCAAGAAGGTCCTGGGTTCGATTCTGGTCCTTCTGTGTGGAGTTTGCATATTGTCTGCATGGGTTCTCTCCGGGCACTCCAGCTTCCTCCCACAGTTTAAATACATGCAGTCAGGTTAATTAGAAATTGGCCGTAAGTGAGAGAGTGGGATAAGCTCCAGCAAGCCCGTGACCCCTACGGGGACTAAGCGGTTCAGAAAATGGATGGACTTCTATAACTAACCTGCATGGTAGTCTTTCTGAAGCGGTCATTGAGTAGCTCCATGTTACCCTGCTCCTCCTCCAGCTCCTCCTCCAGCTGGGCGATACGAGCCTCCAGCCTCCTCTTCTCATCCATCAGAGCAGACCTGATGCACAAACAGCTGCAGGTAAACTACACAGTCACTAGTTTACTTTAGTCAATATCAAATCTGCTAACGATCGATGGACAACAGTGGGAATAGGAAGCCAAAAGAAACTGTGAGCCACAGTCCGTGGATCAGTTGCACTAGACCACATCCACGTGTTCTGTCTGTGTCCTTCCATCAGGCCTTCTTTGGGAAGAAGTTTCAAAATTTGTAGATTTATTCTTGGAGATATCCCTAAAGATCTCATGAAGCATGATACAGATCTAAAGGTTTTAACAGTCCATATGATGCTGGTTCCAGCTGAACCCTGGCACCATCTGCCTTTTCATCAGTGTATTAATTCTGTAAAAAAAAATCTCCCTCTGACTTCAGCAACTAGAAAAATGGGATGGATAGAACCAAACAAACAGTGTAACTGTATTAACAGCCATGTTGGAGCTGACCTCTGCTTGTTTTGTTGTTCAGTGGCCCAATGTCAAATCAATTATTATTATGGGTTATAAAAGCAATTTAAAGATTCCTCTGAAATGAACATCTGCCTGTATAAGCTCAACAGGAGTTTTACTGCACTGGCTCTGTAGGAGGAGCTGCGTGAAAACCCAGTGGTTCTGCCAGTAACTTACTTCCCAGAGGTGCTGTTTGAGATTTCGTCTTGCAGCTCGTCCCGTTCCTGCTCTGCGTGACGCCGGGCCCTTTCGGATGCTGCTAGATCCTGCAGAGAAAGGTCAAAGGTTACTCCCTACAGTCCTGAGCATACACAAGGTCCACTGTTGGACCAGCACCACCCCACTGTCCTGTACCTCGTGTAGCTGTACGATCTCAGCCTCTAGACTCTTGAGTTTCTTCTCGTTTTCCTTGGATAAGGCAAAGATGTCGTCTCTGGAAGCTCGGGCGTCTTCCAGCTCCCTCTGGTAGTCCTTCACTTGGGCCTGATGACACAATGATTACTCAGATTTGCTGCTGACTGGAGGAAGGAAAACAAAACTGATTCACACACGCGTATCGAATGTACCTGTAACTTCCGCAGCTGTTTGATGGCTTCATCTCGAGCCTTGTTGGCTCCTTCTATGTGACCTTCTATATCCTTCAAATCCATCTCCAGCTTCTTCTTAGCAGCTACAGCCAGAGCTCTCTGCTTCCTCTCGTCCTCCAGCTCTGCCTCCATCTCCCGCACCTGTTTGACCAGGGCTCTCTTCTTCTCGTCGTTCTGGTCGTCCCGACCCTGAAGGTCCCGTTCATACTGGGCCTTCATGGCCTGCATGTTGACCTCCAGACGCAGCTTGGCATCTTCTGTGGCCTGAAGCTCGTCCTCCAGCTCCTCCAGCTGAGTCTTCATCTCCTCCAGCTGCTGTTCCAGAGCACGCTTGGACTTCTCCAGCTCATGAACCTGATTGAGTTGAGAAAACCAGAGGCCTTTAGGTGAGACTATTACTGTATCATCACAGCAAATCACGCTGGAGTTATTGATCTCAACACTCACGTTCTTGCCCACGTCGTCCTTTGAGCTCATCAGATCTTCCATTTCAGAACGGAGCTGCTTGTTAATCCTCTCCAGCTCCTCTTTGGCCTCGAGTGCTTCGTCCAGGGCTCTGGTCATAGACAGAGCTTTGGTCTCCTTCTCTCTGGCCTCGGCTTCGGCACGGTCTCGCTCTTCAGCGTAACGAGCTGAGATGCTCTTCTCCTCAGCCAGCATCTACAGAGGCGGATGTCAGATTTTAATTTGTCCCTCCAAAATATGTTTAAAAGTATAAAGGAACACTTTCTCACCTGATCAAACTTCTTCTGCTTCTTCTCCAGGTTGGAGACGATCTGTCTCTGGTGATCCAGGTCTACAGTCAAATCATCCAGCTCCTGCTGCAGCCGAGTCTTTGTCTTCTCCATCTTTTCAAAGGCGATGGTCTTCTCTTCCAGACGCTGGTTGGACAGCTCCAGGTCCTTCGCCAGCTTCTTCTTCACCTCCTCCAGGCCCTCAATTGTTCCAACATCATCCTCCAGCTTCTTCTTACTCTCAGAGAGCTTTAAACAAAAAAAACGAGAGACATTAAAATAATAAATACTGTTAAATACAGTTTCCTACGCCAGAATCAACATGTCCCACCTGAGACTGTAAGGTCAAAATCTGTTTCTCCAGATTCTTGCGCGCCTCCTCGTCTTCCTCCTGCTGCTCCTGCAGAGCGTTTTTCTCCTCCTCCAGCTGCCGTATACGACTGCTCAGATTTAGTTTCTGACGTGTCTCCTCCTGGAGCAGCTCCTAAATGACAGTGAGTATTTGTCCAGTTAGTTTAACAGAAAGCATTCGCTGCATGTAGCTTGGTGAGAGACACTGAACGTCACCTGTGTGTCTTGTAGCTGACTCTCTAGTCCAGCATAGTCTTTGGCCGTCTTGATCCCCTTCCTCTCTGCATCTTCCAGCAGGGCAGACACATTGTCCAACTCGGTCTGCATGAAGAAGTTAGAACCAGGTTTATGTTGCATATCAAATCAGACTAAAGTCATCAGTATGATTACACTTACTGTATATTTCCTGTATCTGTGTCAAAAATCTATTAAATAACAGAATATTTAACATAGTTTTATCCACTGAAAATTCACCTGCTATTTTACAGATTCAACCTAAAAAGCTGGAACTACATCACTGTTGTTTAAATGTGTTTTGGTTAAAAACCATTTACCTGCAGTTTGTGTGTGCGGTCGACCAGTTCTCCTTTGGCTCGCTCTCCCTCAGTGACTCTGGCCATGAACTCCTGCAGCTGAGCCTCCAGTTTCTTCCTCTTGTGTTCAGACTCAGATTTTGCCTGCTGCAGACTCTTGACTTCGCTGGCCAGCTCCTTGTTGGCAGTCTCCTGGCTCTGCTTGGTCTTTTCCAGGTTCGCCTTGAACTACACATAATCAACAGCAATGCGGTCAGATGATGGAGTTATATGTTCCTTTATATGTTTCTTCATATGTTCCTTTGCCTCACATATGAGTTTTGTCACAATGTGAACAACCTAATTTGGATTTTTTCATCAGATCCGCTCCACTTTCATATGTAGTCTTACGTCTTTTACGACCAGCGGAGAGACCAGGATTCTTCTCCAGCATTTATAAGTTTGTGTTTCATCACAACCAGCAGTTTAGAGAAAATTGTTCAATTTGACCATTGCACAGATGATGTTATTATTGTTATTCTTGAATTAATATTATATTTATATTTCAGTTAAAACATTGAGGAACACTATGTTCACACCAGAGCTGGAAATACGTCAGTTACAAACAAGAATGTGAAACATAAAGACTAGATGTGACTAAAAGACATTAGGGAAGAAGGAATGTAATGTGAACGTAGCTGCAGATGTGCGTTACCCTCTTGGCCTGCTCCAGCTGTTCAGACAGCTCTTCCAGGGCTGTTGCATGTCTCTGTCGCATGTCCTGGATCTGAGCCTCATGGTTTTTAGTCTCCTCCTCTATGGCTTTCTTAAGCTCTGCAACCTCCTGTTCACGCTTGGTCCTGCCAAGAACAAGCACATAGACAAAGTCTTAACTTTGCTTTTTGCTTAAGCATAATATCATATCTGTGTATGGTGTGAATGTAAACAGCAGAGCACCTAAGCTCCTGCTGTGCAGCAGTTGTATCAAGGGTGTCCTCCAGTTCGGTCTTGAGGGCTTCGAGCTCTTCACTTAAATCCCTCTTCAGTTTCTCCGCCTTGTTTCTGGCCTGTTTCTCTGACTCGAGGTCCTCCTGCAGCTCTGACAGTTGGGCCTGCAGCTCCCTCACCTGCTTCAGAGCGTTGTTCTTCTGGCTGATCTCGTCCTCGCCCCTGTCAAACCATGAGATTGTTAAAAAATGTCTCCTCAAACAGGACATTATTTATCCAGAGTAACTCCACTAAAAACACTGAGCAGACTGAGGAAATTAGACACAATGTATATGAATTATGAATAATTATGTATTATTGGTGCCTAGAATCATTCTATTAAATGAAATGGTTGTCTTCACTGTTCTGGTGTGTGAAGTCTCCACTGGGTGGCAGCAGAGACTGACTTTTAGAATCACAGTCTGCTTCACAGCTGTTTTCAGATGAACACATTAAGAAGATTCTGGACCACACAGACACATGGTCTTATCTTTGCTCTAAATACACAAAATTAGACAAATTCCAATGCAGTTAGAGTCAGGTTATAAATACACGTAGCACAGCAGCCAGTAAACGCTCACAGGCTTTTGCTTTAAGACGAAAAGCTGCTGCACACTTGTCTGCAGTGCGCTCAGTCTAATAAAATGTGCCACAACAGCAGGTGTAGATGTTCTTCGATGACCATTCTGTGCAGCTATGTAGCGCTTACCTCAGACTGACACATCACGAAACAGTATCTCAGTGACTCATTGTTAAAACCCACATTAAGCTCACGCAGTTATGTAAGACACTGCTGGTGAAATGATTTCACTAGAACTGAGCAGTTTCTTCGATTTCCTCTCTGGTGGTCCCTGTTTCTTCTACCTGGCCTGCATCGTCTGCTGCTCTTCTTCCTTCTTGCTCAGCTGAACTTTCAGCTCCTCTATCTGTGCCTGCAGCTCTGCGATCTGATCTTGGAAGTCAGACGTTTCCCCATCCAGCTTCCTCTTAGCCTTCTCTAGCTCCTGACGGGTCTTCTCCTCCTTCTTCAGTCTCTCTGGATTAGACAAATGTGATGGTTTAATAAAAGACCTCATGGATTAACTACATTCTGTATCTTAGTTCACTCCCTTACCCTCCAAGTCGACCATCATCATCTCCTGCTTGTTCTTGACCTTTCCCAGGTTCTTGGCCTTTTCTTCCTCTTCTGCAAGCATCGATGTCATCTCATTGATTCGGTCCTCCAGCAGCTTCTTTTCCTGAAGGAGAGACAGAAATACAAGCAGGTTAGCTCACAGCGAGTCTAAAATAAAGAAGAAAAACAGTTTCTCTGGAATTCAGTTCCGCACTTTACATTCAAACCCATCGACCTGATAGGACCTTCAGAGCCTTCTCTGCTAACCTTGTGGAACTTGGAGTTCTGGTCCTCTAGTAGCAAAATGTCCTCCTCGTACTTCTTCATTTTGGCCTCAGCTGTCACTTTCTCCAGCTGCAGCTTCTGTCTGGCAGCCTCTTCCTCATCCAACTGCTCCTCCAGATCCTACAGGAACAATATTTAATCACAGCAGCAAACACAGTGACCAAACTGATCTTTGCGGGCATTTTGGAAAATATGATTCTAAAAACGGTACAGAATTTTGCACATAATTTTACACCTCATACACAAACCTGGATATGGGACTGCATCTTCTTCTTCTCGTTCTGCATGCTCTGGGTCCTCTCCTCCTCTTCCTCCAGCCTGGACTCCAGATCATGAAGAATCTCCTCCAGCTCTTGCTTTTTGGAAGCCAGGCGAGCTCTCATCTCCTCGGCTTCAGCAAACAGCTCCGTCTCAGCCTGCAGCTGCTCAGCCAGGATGTTCTTCTCCTCTAGTAACTGCACGTAGAGGACGTTAAAACATTCAGATATGTATTTTAAAAACATAATTAGTTATAATTTGACACTGCAGAGTTTTGCTGACCTGTTGGTGTTTTCTCTCCATCTCCATCAGCTCTCCCTCCACCTTGGTCTGTTTCTCCTTCACCTTGACGAGCTCCTCGTCTTTGGCCTGCATCTCCTCCTCCTGCCTGGTCACCTGCAGCAGAGGCTTCACCTGCAGATGCATATGAACAGATGTTCATTGTGACTTAATTAAAACACAGGGTTTCTTGTTCAATTGCAAACATTTACACACCTTGGTGAAAAGTCTCCACCACTGCCAGTGACGCAGCTTCAGGTAGGCAGCACAGTTTCTCTGGAGAACCTTCAGAGCACTGAGCTGCTGCTGCTTTTTCGCAAAGGCTCTGAAGCAAGAGAGAGAGGAAGAGAAGAAAAAAGTGACACCAGTAAAATCTTCTTTTGTGGGATCTAATATAAAGACATTAATGTTAAGTTGCAGCAAGGGACAGACACTTACTTGCGAGCCAGGTATCCTCGACAGACGGCCTGGAAGTAAATGATGATGTCGGTGATCTTCAGGTCCCTCTCCTCCTCCAGGTGGGCCAGGACTCCGGCTCTAAAGAAGATTTTACTCTGGCCGATACGGAACAGGTTGCCATCCAGTTCCAAGGCTTGAATCTACCACAGGGGTAGATATTAAATTGTTGCTACAGGTGTGAATTAAGTGGTAAAAGTTATCATTATAACAATAAATGAATGCTTTAGGCTAAAGTGAGACCTTACCATTCTCTCACAGGCCTGCTTTCCATCCATGAAGCCCTTAGGAATGGCGTTAGGAGTGAGGATCTCATACCTACACAAAGAGCAGAGACTCACTAGGACAATGTTTTACACAATTATTAGGTTCAGGAGTGGCCACCTCATGGATCAGCCCTTAAATTATGTATCTTGTGTCTAAAACTAACTAACTAAACTAACAAAAACAGATGAGATCAGAAGAGTTTCGTAATAAACAATCACACTCAACATTTTCTAAACATTAGAGCTTTACTGTGATATCTGCTGATATAGTATCTGGTTTCAGGAAAATGACATGAAGATAATGTGCTGGAGCAGTATCATGAAAATAAACATTTAGATTTTAAAAAGTTACTAAATGAGGGCAGAGGTAACGGGAATTCTTTGTGTTTTTAACACTGAAGGATTGTATCGTTTTCTGAAATGTGAAACTACAAAAGTAGAAAAGAGGTAGGAAATAGTGGCACTATCAGGAAACATCAAACATCACCTCTGTCTGAACTCCTGGAAGACAATGCGATTGGGGAAGCCTTGTCTGCAGATACGGATCCCCTCCAGCACACCATTACACCTGAGCTGGTCCAGAACCAGGTGGGGGTCCAGTTTCCCAGCCTGTGGGAAGTCGAGAGATTAATTATTACATGCTGGCATTCATGAGCAGTGGTATTATATAGTAGTAAACATGCATTAAACTAGTGGAGCAGTCTAGTCCAGCTGACAAGGACTCACCCTCTTCTCATGGTTGGGGATGATGCAGCGGACGAAGTTGGGGTTGGTGTTCCTCAGCGTGGCCATCAGCTTAGACAGCTGCTCCTTGTATAGCTGTCCCACGGTGCGGAACATGCCCTTCTTGGTCTTGTAGGCAGCACCGAACGCCGTCTCGTTCATACCTGCAACCTGGTCCAGACCCACGATCCGGTCGACTGGTGATAGAGAAGAAAAAAAAACGTGTTTTAATGGAGGGATTCACACGGTACAACAAGACACTGAGACTTTTATGTGCTGTTCTAATTACATCAATGCAGTTTTCTTTTTTGTGATAAAGCATCAGACCAGACATCAGCTGGTTAGAAAACATAACACTGGGACGCAGAACAGGTTCCTGTCTCATTCACTGCTGAAAAGTCCTTTCAAAATGACAAGATCTGATTTGACTTGAACAAGTACAGAAATATCACGTATACAGTTTTTATCAAATACTGGATGAAATCTAAAAGGAGCATAAAGTAAATCTACTGAATAACAGCAGTCAGCATAATCATTCCACTGACTAAAGTCTTATTAAGGACAGATGCACATGTGTCGACATTAGACCAGTCCTGGTGATCTAGTCACACACCATCATCACATTTCAATGTGTCCAGTAATTGTAATGGTGAAAAGTAATTTATACATTTTCTAAAGTACTGTATTTAAGCATTGCTTTGAGGTATTTCTACTTTACTTCTATTTATTATTTCAATTTTCTGCTTTTACATACTTTTAGTTTTACATGTAGCTACTTTTAGAATCTAATATCATCAGACTTTACTGATCCCCAGTGTGAAGTTCACAAATTAATGGTGTGATTGCTGAAAGCAATTTCACTTCCACCATGTTGACTTCATCAAATCTCCTTCAAACCTTGCACATACCCTAATCGGAACACCCCGTCAATGGTACCACCTGTTCTGTGAAATTACTGTGACCCTGTGATTAGCTCTTTAATTTTAGTTGGTGGGGTCTTGGGAAATTCAGTGGTGTAACTTCTCAATAAAATTAACCAGACAAACCAAACTTGGCATATCCTTGTAGGATACAACTCTAAGCAAGCTTGTCTTGGACTCTGTGGTTAAGGTTAGGGAATAGAAACATTGACATTCTGCACATTATTCTTAATGCAGGTGCAGCCTATAAATATGTGCACACCATACTGAAGCCTGAGATCATGCTGCCACCTGCTGGAGAGTTTAGAAAAATATTTTTTAAACTCTACCGTATTTGGCCCCACCTGGAGGGATAATGGTATAGGGCTGCTTTTCAGGGTTGGGGTAAGGTTCTATTCCAACATGACTGTGCTCAATGCAGAAAGTAAGGACATGGTTTGATGAGTTTGGTGTGGAAGAACTTGACTGGCCCACACAGAGTCCTGAACTCAACTCTATAAAGCACCTTTGGTATGAGCTGGACAGGAGATTGCAAGCTAGGACTTCTCGTCCAACATTAGCCCCTGACCACAGTCTATTAATCTGTCTATTAGCTAGCTAGCTAACTGCAGTGCCATTAGCATTAGATTATTGTGACAGTATATAAGGGCCTCAGCGTTGTAACAACATTTTACAAATCAGAACCTTTAAGAATCACAGTATTTCTACTACTTCTGTTCTACTCAACAAAAATAGCCCATGAATGTCAAATAAATTATTTTTCATAAAGGTAGATGTTTGCAGTATTTGCAGTTTTCATTTGTTTTTCATTGTAGAAATTCACTTTATACCAGAAAACAGTTAGTTCTTGTGTGTAAAAGAAGAAATACCTCACCTGTCTTTACATTTAAACAATAGTTAGTGGTGATACAGCCATGCAAAGCCAGAGAGGAGCTTTTCAAGGGGTGCACAGTGCAGCCATGACACGACAGTGCAGAGGATGAGAGGAAGCTAGTGTTAGACAAAGTGTTACTAACATTCACCTGGAGCTTCATGGAGCCCAGACACATTGTCATAGAAAGAAGCTCTCTGAAACGTCTGAATGTCTACAGCAACAGAGACACAGACAGAGAAAGAAGGCAGGAGAGTGAGAGGGAAAAAGAAAGCCAAACACACACTCACACCAACATACACACTATAACATTGATTAGAGTCAGTACTCATTGCAGTACTACAGTACACGCAGCCTTGTTATTAAAGCCAGTGTTGGGCTCATAGCTCATTAATCAGGAGAAACATTAGTCCACTGTTTTATAACCACTTCATCATCCTTTTGATCTGCCTGTAACTCCATAAAAAACAAATGTCACATTAAAATAGTTTTTACAAAGGCCGTTCTTTCCGTCTCGCTGAAATATTAGTATACTCCCTGACGGAGAAAAAAAACGTGATTAGCAGCTAATCAGTCTTTCATCTCTGTGAGAAAAGTGTCCTGCCTGTGGTTCTTAATGAAACTTGGACAGGAAAGAGAAGAATAAATTCTCCTTTACTTAAAATGTGAGACTCAGTGCGGTAAAACGTGATTTGCGGGATAAAAATCCAAAGTTGTTTGAAGTTATTTAAACTGTACATCAACAGTTAAAATCCCAGTGAACTTCTACTTCTACAGCATGAAACTGTTCAGAGACTCACCGTCTTTCCAGAGCTCAGCCACAAACTTGTCAGTGGACTGGTGCAGCAGCGTGGCCACGTTGTCATTTAGTGGGTCCATGTTCTTCATCAGCCATTCATCAGCTTTGTAGTCCACCTAAGGGAACAAACACAATTCTTCAGTTTAATTTTTAGTATTTGTGTGACAAAATGTATTGTACAAACCCAAACAAGCTGAAACGTAATGTTCTGTATCTACCACACACCTGTTCCTGACAGGTTTGAGGCAAAATACAATTTCAATCAATCTCCTTCCTTCTTTACTGTTATTCCCAAATGTTAACAGTTCAAAAAATACTTTCATAACACTGCCTCAGTGTATGATTATTTGTTGCTCCTTTGTTTGCCTGCAGCAGTGACTGCTGTACATCATAAGAGACAGCTTTGGCCTGTACATACCTCAGAGTAAGAAATCACTCCTAACAGGCCAGAAATACTCTGACTGACACATTTTTGACTGTACTTTTACAAATAAAACAGAGAACACTTTATCAGTGAGGAAATCGTTCTCTTTTAGCCAAGGACGGCTCAGAGGTGTCGTAATGGTCAGGAGTTAGAGGAGGTGGCGTTCAGGCAGAGACGTGTGCGAATTCAGTGGGAGGAGAGATGTTTCTGACACTAAATGATGCCAAGTTCATTAACAAATGCAGTTTAAGCTTTTGTGACAGATCTTGTGCACAACTGTTCGATCACACAGACAACACATTCACTACAGCTTTACACTTTTTAATAACAGGAAGGAAGCAGCTTTGCATCAGTGATTTTGAAGTTTTGGCCACAGTAACTCAAACTTGGATCGTTTTGTGGTTTGATGCTCTGAGTGTCATAAAACAGTGATTTCAGCATCAGTATGTAATATGTCAGTTGGACTGATCTTGGGTCTCATGCTACAGCTAGCTTGGTTCACAAAATTAGCATATTGTAGGTTTAACTTTCAGCACAACCCTTTTCCACCAGGCAGTTCCAGGACTGGATCAGTTTTCTCTGACATGATGATTTTGACTTGTGTTGTTTTGACTCTTCTAACAAACTGTGAAAAAGCTGGTCTAGAGCAGAACATAAATAATTGTTGTGCTCTGCTCATTCCTCATCTCAGCAACCTGCGATGTCCATATGGGTTTCATCAGAATCCTGGAAAAGCAAACCCACTGTTTGTTCTTATTTTCCTCTTGAGTATCACTTTGTCAGGCAGGATTTATTTGACGAGCTTCAAATTTAATCCTGGCTCCAGGATCGAATACTGGATTCTTATTATGCCTCTGAATCTGAGGTTTTCACCTGTGTGTCGTGGCACAGCTCAGGTCTAAGACTGGTGTTTAGACAGGACTGCTGCTCTTCACTGTGTTTTCTTATGCACATATTCAAGACAGGAAAAAGGAGACAGGTAAACCTAACTAAACAATCACTCCCAGGGTGATATAAGTTTTCACGAGACAACTGACAAGCGTCCTCTCTGGAATGTGGTTTTCTTTTTACAGATCTTAGACCACCACACAAAGGTGAAAGTTGAAAATCTCCATTATGTAACCACCAGGCACCAAAGACCAATGTGAACCAGATGTGGATTTCCTGCAGAATCACTGCAACAACTGTGCTATTGTTTTCAGGCAATGGCCTGGTTAACTGCGCCATAGAAACAGGCCACTAAACAGGCTGAAACAGAGGGAAACACAAGAATGTGAAGCTATAAAATGGGCACGAGTAATGGTTTTTAGAAGAACATATGTAAAGGTTTCTTCTAAGAGCAGCAGCGTACTAAAGTTAAAAAGGTCTCACTAGCTGCCATTCCCAAGAGAAGAGTCACAATGTGAGACACAATATGAAATACTTACCCTCCCTGCATAATGGATGATGCAGAAGTCAGCTTTGTCCTTGAGCTGACGTGGTTTCTGAAACTTGGTGTGTGTGCCCTGCTCCTGCAGCACTTTGTCTACAAAGGTCTTGTCAGTGGCCTTGGGAAACCAACACTCCTCATCCAGCAGAGCCAGGATGCCAGGGGGGTTATTCTGGAAGGACACGTTTCATTAAATACAAATACTCACAAGGAGACACACGCAAACTTCCACACACAGAAAAAACACTGACCGGCCTCTCGATGAGGTCTATGCAGGGCTGCAGGTCGAGGCCGAAGTCGATGAAGCTCCACTCGATGCCCTCCCTCTGGTACTCCTCCTGCTCCAGGATGAACATGGTGTGGTTGAAGAGCTGCTGCAGCTTCTCGTTGGTGTAGTTGATGCACAGCTGCTCGAACGAGTTCAGCTGAAAGGAAACGGCACAGCAGGTTTAAGGTGAGCGTGAGCTCTTCTGCCGCACAGTTGATTTTCTATTTTATTTGATCAGATTCAATGTTAAACGGAAAAATTGAGACAAATGACGTCATCAGTTTAATCCAGGTGTGAGGAATTAAAACCACAATGACTGGAAGACAGTTGTGAGGAAACTAGTTTGTTATAAGCACCTCAAAGATCTCGAAGCCAGCGATGTCCAGGATGCCGATGAACGACGCTCCCTGGCGCTTGGTCCTGTCCAGGGCCTTGTTGATGCGGTGGACCAGCCAGCGGAACAGCCGTTCATATGTAGCCTTGGCCAGGGCCTCAACGGCAAAGTCGGCCTGACGGAGGGATAATTAATGCTATAACAATATAAACACTGTGCTGCTGTTATAGATCAGAGTGTTGTCTGCAAACAGAACAACTGAAACTAAACAGATATCATCCTCACAGTTTGTTGGATCCTTACCTGTTCTTTGGTCTGAGCTTTCTGCACATAGTCTCGTCCCACTTTGATCCTTGGGGTGAGGATAGCTCTGGTAAACTCCATCACATTCATTCCAAGTAGGTGGCAGAGCTTCTGTGCCGCTGGGAGAAGCCAGGAAGCAGGAAGCATTTAACTTACTGACTCTGGGTTTACATCATTAAATTAAAAAAGCAAAACTGACAAACTGACAAACCCCAAATGGGAAATTAGACCTTTCTTTTGTGTTTATATTGTTACAAAAATATAGTCCAGACTGCATGTAGAGTGACAGTAACTAGTAACTAGTAACTAATAATGGTAAAATGTGATGTTACCTACAGACTGTGGAACAGAAACAGTGATAGTAACTAGGACTTAGTACCTAATGATGGTAAAAGTAACTAGTAAATAATGCTTTGTTGTATAATGATTAGTTTAATTGTTTTTTCTCTATTGGAGTCTAGGGTCTAAGGACAGAGGGCGTCACTGTGAAGCAGGTCCACATGTGACACTATGTGTTTGTTCTAGTGGATTTGGTCTTAAAGTGCTGGTCAAGTTAGTTTGATGCAGATATGAAGCATTTTGAACATGAAAAGTTCTCTACAAGTAATATTGATGGACTGATGCAGTCCCACGATATTTTGGGATTGTCCTGACAGCTGCATGGTTACAGCGCATGCCACATGGCCACATGGCCACATGGTCACTGGTTTGAGTTGATGTTGTCCTTTCTCGTCCCACATTTCCTGTCTGCCTCTCTACTGATGCTACTATCGATTAGTAAAAGTACTTTTTATTTTTAAAAGTATTACAAAATTAGTTACCAGCTCTGAGTGTAATTGTGTTTCACTTTCTGGATTCATGAATCATGACTGACAGTAGAAAAAAGTGTGTGTGTGTGTGTGTGTGTGTATTTTGAATGTCTACCTGTGTTTTCAGGCATGGAGGCCTGATCGCTGTTTCTCTCTTTCTTAAAGACGATGTTACCAAACTGCAGCACAGCAGAGACCACCTTCAACATACCTGTCAAGGACAAGATGACATATCATTTATCTCCAGGTGGGGAAATGAGGAATAAGCAAGAATAAGTAAATGAACCTTTTATTTTTCATTATTAACTGTTTAGAAAATGATCCTCCCTCCAGAACACATTGTGTTTGACAGAGAACAGCTGTTCTAAGGTGAGGAACGTGCAGCATGTATGCATACAATGAGAAGCACACACCAACATGACAACATCATCCCAACAGCGGAGGAAGCGTCATAACTTGGAGCTTTGCTGGACAAAGACCCTAAACGTCGAAGTAAATCTACTACAGAACACTGTAATAATGTGAGTTAATGAAATGTGAGTAATGAGGATTCTGCTGAACGTTGAGCAGGTCTCATCTAATGCACAAAGCTCGTCTGAGGTTGTTTCTGTTGAAGTTGTTTAACCAGCTATTAAATCCAAAAACTCACTTACTTTGTCACTTTGAATATTTAATGGTTATGATAGAGACATGATAACTGCTTGTTAAGCACATTGTGACTGTTTCATGCAGACGACCGGGTTATTCCGAAGCCTTCACACAGTTTTTCCTGCGTGACTCACAGATAATCTCGTCGTGGGAGAAGCTCATGATGTGCATGGCCTCCATTGTCTCCTGGAAGTTCTCCTTGTCCTGCTGACCAGGGATGGGAATGTTACCATTCGACAGGAAGCGGTAGTTGTTAAAGCCTTCGAGGAGCAGGTCCGCTGTAGTGGGAAAGAGAATAAAGGTGATTACAAACAAACAGATGAAGACGACACCAACATGAATAAATGACAAAGATGTTTCTGTTTTTCAGGTTTGTAAAATGTATCAGGACAATGATGTGTGAAGGACTAATGTACACAACAGTTTGATAGTGAAAGTGATCACAGAGGTTTCTAAGGTATATTAAGCGTAAGTGTCTAAAACCCACCTGAACCATCATGAAACAATGCACTCATGAGCTAAATTAAAGTCAACAACAGAGGATCGTGTGCCTCTGATGCTACTTCAAACCAACCCTCTTTAGTTCACTTCCTTGCCTGAAGCAAATTAGCGCAAACATGAAACCTCTTTTGTTTATCCACACAGCTCCTTACGGCGGCAGTCAGACACTCACTGCGGAGATGCTCCCCAGCTCCCGCTAGCAGACGGTAGAAGATGTGGAAGGTCCTTTCATCTTTGGCCTGTCTAATGGCCCTCGACTTCTCCAGAAGGTCTGAGAGCAAAGGTTAAGGACCAACAGAGAAATCGCGACCAGGGAAAAACAACTGAACAGCCACTGGTGAAATACGTAAAATTTCTGTTACATTTTCTCAGAAATCAGAGCAAAAACGGAGAGAATCAAATCCAGTTCTAATTAACAATACATTTATTCTTTCTACATCTGTGGGCGTTATCAGAGTTGATTAAAAATCCACAACAGCATAACAGTAATTTCTCCTCTGTGGAATTTACAGGACGGCATTCCTGTGGTGAAGTCTAAGCCTTGGTGAGTCCAGACTCTCCCCGCTGGCCTCACTCTGCCTTCTAGACTCAGCGTGTGCCTGTTATTTCATCCTTCTGCTTCTTCAGTGTGTCCCATTAATGAGGATACAGGTTTCAATATTGGCCCCAACAATGTAGCCTGTGACGTCGAAGTTGATTCTGATAAACTTCCCCTGCAGGAAACAAGATGCACATGTATGTTAAAAAACTGCTGTTAACTTGTTACTGGGTAATTAGAGAACACGTGACGTCAGCGGGTTTGCGTACGCCAGCTATTTCTTCCTGTGGATCCTTTCAGACGATTGAAACACAGTGAAAAATTAAATGTCTATATTAGGAAAAGTCAGGTTAACGGTCAGAAAGAATCTCAGGCATGTCTGTGGTTTCCTGCGCCTGTCTATCCACTGCTCTTCACTGCCTGTCATGATTCACGAGGTTAGGTTTTCTTAGGCACACAAAAATGACAACTATTTCTAACTAAATCTCCACATTATAATGCCTTTAAGAAATTATTAGACAGCAAAGACTAATCAAACAAGATGTATTACTAAAACATTTTTATAAAATATTCTAAAATTACTCAAAATGTGGGTAAATAAGCAGATTCACCCTCTGGCTGAACTAGTACTGAGAACGGGGTAAAACAGCTACACTGGCTCCTCGGACTAATGTTAATCATTTAGATTCTCATCAGATCTCTGGAGAAACATCTCATCTTTCCACCTGTATACGCAG
>OMLM01003777.1:3922-47015 GCA_900302695.1 Helostoma temminkii | reverse complement strand
AAAAATTATAAAAAACATAAGAACTAATACAAATTTATTAAAGGTCTCTAAGTTATGTTAGCTAAACTTTATTTCATCAGGAAATCAAATCATCTTTAGCTGGACAGACTTGAGAAACAAGCACCATAATATTCACTCTTTACAAACCCGAAGGGACTGAATGATGAACTCTTCCTCAGTGTAATGTCATAATCGTTTTTACTATTGCTCTGATGTCCCCAGAATTAAGGCTGGGACTAGGATTCATCAGATTAGAATATTGCTCACTCCAAGTGGAAAGTCCTGGAAAAATATGACCAGAAATAGTTATATAACAGGTTTTCCTGTGAATTATGAAACACTTAAAAAATTCTTTGGAGTGGATGAAGTGATACTGACATTGATTTGTGTGTTTGGAGCTTCTAATATTGTGGAAATTCATATAACAGGACAATGTTTGTCCAGTTAGATCATTACTGAGTTTTAGAGCTCTAGAGTTGTCTGTACCTTTAGACATGTTTGTGAATTTCATTTAGCAGCTATCCTCAGATGGCAGCTGTAGGTGCGCTGGATAAGCTGATCTCACAGACACTCACAAACAGGTGGTATTCATCAGTCAGAAACCAGTTATTCTTGTTGTGTTTGTGCAGTTGTGAGGGAGTTGATTCAGACTGAAGATAACACAATTCCCATCACAGATTTACAAATGATATCTTGTTTGTTGAATCTACATAAAACCCCACATAAAAACATGTGCTCAGAGACGCAGGTTTCCTGGTAAATAAGTTGGTTATAATGTTTTAATTACTGAGCTTTAGAGGTGCTGTTAGCCTGAAGTAGGCTTAATGTTTTCCCCTGTTTTCAGTCTCTGTGCTGAGCTTTAGACTCACTGTGCAGGTGTGAGACTTATACTGATCTTCTCATGAAGCCTCCACCAGAAAACGAACCCCAGTGCATACAATTCATGGCTGAGGGAGTAGTGATTAGGCTAAGGAGAAATATGACATTTGCAGGCAGATGTTCTATTTGTTTGACGATATCCAGATGGTTTATCAATATTTTCTCACTGTTTTTCCTTCTTCAGCATTTTCCAAGAAGACAATAATCTAGCACCAAACCTCCAAATAAAGGCAAATTAGTTTAGTTAAAAAGACAAATTAAACATGAGATTATCTTGATTACATTTACAACCTTGTCAATCAGACTGACCATATTTAAGATCTGCAATATTCAACATGGAGAAAAACCAACTTTTGACTGGGAGCGGAAGCAGGATCTGATTAAACCAGTTTGTCTCTGTTAAATGTTTAAATCAAGAGAACGACCCTTCAAACAGGAACTGTGAACTCACAAAGCGAGACGAGTTGTCGTTCTTCACTGTCTTGGCATTGCCGAAAGATTCAAGGATGGGGTTGGCTTGCAGCAGCTGGCGTTCCAACTCGCCCTGTGGAGAAAGACGGAGAGATAAGATTTCCAACGCCTGGCACCATGTAATGCATCTCTTCACACTATTTATCACATTTTCTGTGTGTGCCAAAACATACACAAGTTGGCAGGACAAAATCAATTCTCTGTAACAGAGCAGTTAAAGGGGAATGCGGCCAAGTCAATACGCTAAACCGATCCTTAATTAATCATGGCTGTGTTGGCTTTACTTTAGTCTGCTGCGGTACAATGCGATTTCTGTTAGGAGAACTTGACAAGCTTAAAGGGCCAAGACAACCAAACAGTTTGACAGAACTTGTGAGACCACAAAGGCACTACAGAGAGAGTGTTTCAAAACATGCCGCAGAATAAAAGGCCAGTTGATGAGTGCGAATTCCTGCGTCTGTGATGATATTCCCTATGTATGCAGAGACTGCCCCAGCATGATGGTATGATTGCTTCCTCCCACATCCTAGTACCTGGACAGATAGGTGGCTGGAACATTTCCTACGGTGCTTGAAACCTCGAATTTCCCTACACATGACACAATCTCCCCTATCCAGGTCACTGGCGGTTCAGAAATAGCCAGTACTGGTACCCTGCCTTAAACAGACTCCACCTGGTTTATTTAAAACTCCTGCTAGTGAGACTGAGTATGACATACACCAAACAGATTGTTGGGTTTGTAGTAAAGTGAGGAAAAAAAGTGAGGAAAGAGCTGTTCCTTGAATGACAACCTCAAAACTTGGTAACTGAATGTCTACAGTCTAATCCCAAACTGCAGTTTGCACAGTACAGCCCATTTACCTCCATCAATGCCAAACTCTCTCTCACAAGTGCTGAAAACTTATAGTTGTGGGGAGATGACACAAAAGGCTCTTATATCCTAGTAACTTACAGATCAATACTCAATATGAACATCAAAGTCTACACCAGAATCCTCTTTCGAAATTTGGGGGGAAAAGTGGGAAAGCAACATCTTGGAAACAAATCTGCTTTTGGGATCAACTCTCTGGAGTGTCTTGGCCTCGTATGATGGCAATAAATCCACGATTGGAAGCGACAGCTAAACAAAGTCCAGGGTTTTCTGACTCACTGAGCTATGCTGGAGGTCTCTCTGGACAGAAATATATGGGCCAGACGTGGAAATGGGATGTATTTAAGAACAATGTCCTTAAGACGTTTGGCACCTTCATGCAGTCTCCTCCATATGAGCCTGTGACTTTGACGGACATGGCTTTTACTGATAATTAGCTAGGAGCAAATCTCCACCGCCACATTTCCAGGCTCTGTTTAATATAGAAAAACACTAAAACCAAACAGCCGTTCCTATGTGTAGCTCTTGCTGAGAAAAAAATGAATGTCTGGTCTCATGTGTTTTCCCACTTTTCCACTTTCACCCCCTTTCAGCCTCGTCTCCTGCACCATATCTTCGCTCTCCCTCCATCCCTGCTCCTACATTCCTCTGGCCTGTGCTCAGAGGCAGCTGTAATGCAATGCAGAAGAAAGCAGCATTAAGGGGGTCAGTGTGGATGGTGCAGTGTAGCAGGGGAGCAATGCTCACAGCTACTGAAATGCCGGATATTAGAAAGCATTCACCCAGACTGTGTGTGAGCAGACGTGCACGTTATAGGACAAGAGATGAGAAACAAGAGCAAACACAGAAACGTCAGGTGTTATTTTAGAGGAAAAACACAAAACAGCTACCAGGTAAATCAAGCAAAGAAGAAATGTGCCAGAAAATATTAGGTTTAGTTGGAGGTTAAGTGCAGAATGTTATCAGCAATGTGTCATATGTTTACAAGGAGCCAGGTTAAGCCTGTGACACTGTTGCCCTGGTTTTTAGCTGCCCTGCACCGCTGGCCCTGGTCAGACACCTGTGTCATTTACTTCTAATCAGACATGTTGTACATTAGAAGTAGCTAGAAACCGTCTGTGGTGAGTGACAGTGGTGTGAATGTGGTAATCAAACACTGCTTTGTTTATGGTTTGTAAATCTTCCACTTTCCCTTTGTGAATAACAAATACACTCTATCGCAGAGTGTATGCATTAGCTGACCCTCGTGCCAAACAACTGGTTTTAGTAGCTGCTGGTTCTTTGGCTCAGGCTCAGTGTGTCTCTGTCCTTCAGCTACAACATCCACACACAGCAGATACACTGTATGTTTAGCTGTTGACTGGGCAACAAAAGCCACATATGAATTCAAGAAATACTACTACTTACTGAAATAGTCAGAGGTGACGCTGTAGAACAGCAGAGCTAGAAATGAATGAACTGAAATGCTCTTCAACACTAATAGAAAGGTATTTTACTAGTATGCAAAATATCAAATAAACTGGTATCATCTCCATTTTACACCTCAGCTGGTAGAATCATACTAAAATATAAAGCTGAAACCTGAGGGGAGCTGCTGTGGTCAGACTTTTATACTGCTCCTCCAAAATTAATCACAACTGAGGACAAACACAGAGTTGGCTGATTCTAGCACTCGAAGACAGGTATCTGATGTGTTTCTAATTAAGTGTCTGCACTTCCAGCTGCTCTAATAAAACCAAAGCAACTGACAAAATAGAGAGTTTTATTATCATGGGCCTGCTGGTGTAGCGGTAGATTCACCAAACTTCATATGTGAGGACACTGAGCCAGCACAAACAAATAGCTCATAACGAAAGAAGCTTTGGTGAACGTGTCAGCAGATCTGGATAGAGGAGCATGCACATGCACACAAACATCAACACGAACCACACACTCGTTTAGAAAAAAGCGGGAGATACACTTGCCTGTAGCTTGAATGCTTTGGGAGATTCGGGCTGTTTGTTATGGATAAACAAATGCAAGTGTTAAAACCTGAAGCGCTCATGTCACGAGCCACAGGAAACAGAACAGAGTTAGCCCAACGCTGGCTGCACTCTTACAGGACAGCAGGACATGAAGCACGAGCAGTGAACACATCTGTTAGCTTAGCTGTGGAAACTAAGCACTTTACATTTAACTAGGGCACAGTAACATTTCAGTTCATGAAAGGAATAGTTCAACATATTTTATTTTTACATCTAATCAATGCACTAACTGTGCTGTTCACATACTCACCTGTGTACTTTTGTGTAGCTGGTGGATTTGAAAGTGTATCCACTAGTGTGATTAGGATCCAGTTATCATGGCTGAATCTCAGTCTCATGGTTGTGCATCAAAATATGAAGCTACAGTTTGCATGAAGACTGGGCACAAAGAGACACAGCTAACATGGCTCTGTTCAGGTATGGAATATGAGCCTATTAACACCTTTAATATTCAGTATATAATATGCCATATTGTGTTTGTTTAATCTGTGCCAGAAAAGAATAAAATTGACAAGTTGCAGTTTTAAGCAAATGTCAGACTCTAGGAAGTTACTGAGACCCAGGTTTAAAATTTCTGACACACAGAATGTTGAACTATTCCTTTAAATTACAACAATAATGTACAGTGGTACACAGAGGAAAACTGGAGGCCCAGGCCAGAGTCCTGCACGGGCCTGATTTGTTTGTTACACTTGACCCATTAATGTTACGGCCTGCGACCTGACCTGTGCATTAGTCTATGCTTTCATTAGGCCTGTACAAAATCAGACACAACGCTAACATGGTGAACAAAGGTCAGCCTCATACTGAACAAGCTGACCCACATTAAAACCACCAGGTCGTGTTACTGTCATGGTGTCGTCACTCACTTTAAAACTGTTTCTAAGTAGCTTATGAGCAGCTCCAGTAGCTTTTATGAGGAGTGACACAGAAATGGGTTGATTCTGGCTGATTCTGGATTCATGTGATTATAATTTTAAATTTTCATTCTTATCTTTATTTCACCTGCTACCTGCAGTTTATTATGAATCACTTTTCAACCCATTACAAATTATGTTTAGAGGTGGTGCAGGAGTCTGGCCCAGACTAGAGCAGGAAGAGTGAGAGCAGGAGAAATGTAGGCAGTGGGGCTCTCACAGGAATGTTGTGGTCTTTGCGTCCTTTGTGTGAGGAGGCAACGTGGGCCAGGTACTGGATGACCTTCTTCGTGTTCTCTGTCTTGCCTGCGCCTGATTCACCTCTGAGGAGAGAAAGCAGATGGAGGGTGCAAAAACGAGTGAATGAATGGAGTCAAAGAAAAGAATCACACTTCTGCTTTCCACTCATTACAAGCTATTAGTTATGAAGCATGTCCAGTTTAACAAAGTAAAGACAAAACCCAAACCAAAATAACTCCTGCTCATCAGTTAGACTCTCAGGACTGATTGAATGTTGTTGTTTTCTAAGTCCAACCATTCCTCAATCAGTCGGTTTTACTGGAGAACCCTGTGGTCTGCTGGGCCAGTCTCCAAAGTTTCCAGGCTCTGGCTCTAATGATAGCCGTGTTCAGGCAGGGCCATCCACAGCTCCCACAACCAGGTCCCAGAGCCCCGAAAACCAGGGCCAACACTGAAACCGGGCCAGCAACACTACATCTAGCTACATACCGGTGGCTTTAGTCTAGCTGGCTATTAGCGTTACGGCACACAGAAAACTGCAGTTTTAGCTGCCGCACTAAAATTCTATGTGCGAGACCTCAAATACTGGATAAAGACTCAGTAATATAGGTCATGTTATTGACACAGCCTAGCGTGGCTTGATGTTTTCATCGTTTCACAATATTTCTAATGGACATAAAAAGCAACTAACCAAATTACCTGATTTTTCCTGGAACAATTTTAAACAAAAGTCCCCTTCCCACAACATTTTTATGAAAATGCATAACCATGTCAGAGAAAGTACATGGGTCTTACTTTCAGCTGGAGGAAGCTACTGGGAGGTTGTTCTGGTATGAACCACCTCCTCTTTTTAAGGCTGATCTACAACTTTTGTTTTATAAACTTGTCATGAAAATGAATAGTCGGACCTGCAGAGGCACATGGGGTCCTATTTTTAGCTGTAGGACACCATGGGAAGGTCGGACAACAACTAGACCCAGCCTAAGACACTAAGTGTGCCAGTTTTCAGCAGTGGGGTTTCCATTTTGGAGTTTATAAGCGATAGACAGAAAATGGGTTATACTGATATAGATATGTAAACATAACATGATACAGCATACAGAAATAATGCGACACGATGGCTGTCTTTCACTTCTGTATTTGTGTATCATTGCGGCTACGCAACTGTCATGACGTAAAAATCAATGACATGTACATCTCCACAGCTCCAGACCTCCATTCAGACAGATCTTGAGACTGTCTTATTCATTTCAATGACGTAAAGGTATCTCCTCACCAGGCCCGGCACCGTGGTGGTTTCCACCAAATGAGTGCAGGTTTACCAGATCCAGAAATTCAAACTGGTTCAGCTTTTTCTGCAGCGTAATGTGACGTCATCTGGCAAGGCCATACACTGGTTAACCTCATGCATGCAAGTGCACATTCCTGGTGGATTACTCTGTAACATGATCGTCATGACCAAAAATAAAACAGCTGCTGCTAGGGCTGTGCAATCTGATGATATACAGTAAATTATTTGGTGACAGAATATCGTACAGTTAGGTCCAGAAGTATTTGGGCAAGGATGGGGTTTTTATGATTTTTCCATTATACACTACGGCAGTGGATTTGAAATAAACGAAAAATGCTGTGATAACAGAGTACCTAAATGTACTTTTATTTTCCATTTTTCCCATGCTTTATGCTGATATGTAATAATATCATCAACAAATACTGCATGTATACTGTAAGTAGTTGTGTCTTTTATGTTGAAATTCAGCGCTGTTGCCTCACAGTAAGAAGGTCCTGGGTTTGATTCCAGTCTTTCTGTGTGGAGTTTGCATGTTCTCCCCGTGTTTGCGTGGCCTCCCTCTGACACTCCAGCTTCCTCCCACAGTCCAAAGACATGCAGTCAGGTGACCTGGAGACTCTAAATTGCCCGTAGGTGTGAGTGAGAGTGTGAATGGTTGTCTCTGTCTATATGTGGCTCTGCAATAGACTGGTGACCTGTCCAGGATGTACCCTGCCTCTCGCCCGTATGATAGCTGGGATAGGCTCCAGCACACCTGCGACAAAGCTGTTCATAAAATGGATGGATGGATGTTAGAATCCATACTGCTACAGCACACTGATAGTGGGGTAATGCTACTAAAATGGCTCCACTGTTACCAGTAGGAGGCGTTTTCACAATTTAGGACAGATTATGCAACAGCTCTTCACTGGCAGCCTCAACCCAAACCACACTGAAAGAGTGTGCCACTTAATTACTCACTGCCATGGAGGATGAAGGCAGGGCACCAAACCACACTCATAACTCCCTCAGTGTTGGGCTGAGCAGCCGCACAACCCTGCATCCACAAAAAGCTATTTGAAACCAGTCTTTAAATAAAACACAGCAGGATGATGGGAAATGGCCTGATCTGATCTGATGCGGGGAGAGCAAAGATGAAGAGAGATGAGAAAAGGCCCAGTTCACTGACAAAGTAACCAGGAAATAGGTAATCCAGGAGCAACGATCCTTATAAAGAGCTCACATTAAACCAGAGTGAGATCAGATAACACTGTTAAGGTGGACCTAAACAATCTTCATCTGGAGACAGTTCAATTTTCTAAACCATTAAGCTGCTTTATGAGAAGAAACACCCTAAAGAACAGAACAACCTGTCCTGAAGATGCAGGCAGAACAAAATGCACCTGGTGAAACATCCTTGCACAGTCCAATCAAAACCAGAAGGTGATAGGAAATAGAGTGGGTACAAGAGTTTAAACACAACCTGCACATCAGCTGTTCACAAAGTTGTAAATTAAACAATGTTTTAACGAAAATGTCACCGTCATTAACCTCTGTCACCGTCCTCAGACTCGCTACAGACAGACGGTGAGAGGTCAGTCTACCAACCTCTAAACCAGCTGATTTTACTGCTCAAAGTTCAGTAAATCTGGACTTTAAATTTCACATATATGACACAGATGTGAATTTGGTAGGGCTGCACTTAAAAAGTGAGGAGAGGACAGGGAAGAGCTGCAGTACTTACGTGCAAAGGATTGATTGGTCCTCGCGATCTGTTCAAAGAAAACAGAAAAAAAACATTCAATTTTCAATTCTCTCCATGGTTTTATCCATTCACTACTGCTTTGTGGTCATGCTGTTGGACCCCAACACATTAAAATATAAAACATATATATAATATATATAATTCAACCAGCTTTTGTATATAATATATATAATTCAACCAACTATGATTGTTAAGACTGTATGGTAAGATCATTTTTCTTATTTTTCATGGGAAAAGCAGGACAGTTTCTCCAAGGAAACCAAAGTGACATTAACCCCGTCTGTGCATAAAAAGACTTTATAGCCAACGGACTCCAGCATACAGAGCTGCCAGCACATCCAGGCTGTGTAAAGGCCATAAACTGACATACAGAGCACTGACACCTTTCATCACATCAAGAATTCACCCCAAAGTCCAGATGACAGGATTAGCTTTCCCCACTGAAGTGTGTGACCTCTTATCTCTGAAGGTCCTGCTGTGGACTTAAAAAGGCCACAGAGACCAGAATCTACAGGGAACTGACCTGTTTATCAGCTGCCAGGAAGTCTAGGCCATACTCACACTACATAGTCAAACAGTATTCAGAGTTGCTTTCTCCTCATCATAAGCAGCAGCATCTTAAACAAGCTATATTTACAACCCCTGTAAGCCTTTTTCTTTTTCTGCTGCTCCTTTTCTCCACCTCTGGTAGCAGCTTTGCTCTTCCTCTCCATGCTTTGTTTGATAGCACTGGAAATGCTTGGGTACCTCTTACTCTGCTTGCATTTGTGATGGCAAAAGCCCTCGATGCTATTACAGGTGGTACAGGCTGTGTCGCTGTAGCTAGCATGGGCCTGTTGGGGTATTTAATGGGGAAAATGTTAAAACAGCCAAGATGAGCCATTACAAACGTCCTCACTGCAAGTCCACACCTGTACTCACTAGTTAACAACATCTTACATGTCTTTGGATCATTAAACCTGCATTTTCAACTTTAAAAACATGTTTTACATTTACTATTTCACATCAAAGTAACACCTAATAAAAACTACACGCAATGCAGTAATGTAATAAGTATTCAGCGTGAGTGAAAGCTTCTGTCGTGACCTACAATTACCAAACTATCTGCAGGTGGACTACGTGATAAATGAGGACTGAGATCATCACATTGCTCTTCGGTGGAGAGGTGTCATAGATGTGTCAACAACAACACCCAGAGGCTACAAGCAGGTGAGGTGAGCAGCACAGTATACAATATGTCTGTGCACACACACACAAACACAATCTTGTTGAGTTGACATGGAAATTTCCTCAATTCCATAAAAAACTCACATTTGCAGACCATTGCTACCACTTGTACTGTAAGTCTGTAATTACAGAGATGTAGTGCTGTGAACTTACTATGCTACTAAAATGTTACCATAATATTTCGGAAAGATAAGCCCAGTAAATTCAAAATGCATCTTTTAAATGTTGATTTCATTTATGGTGGCAAAGACTTTCTCACAGCACTGTAAGTGGACGTTTAAAGTGCATTTAAAGAAATTGCTGGTGCTGTGTGAGTTCTGTGTGAGACATTCCTGTGGCGGGAAGTGAGAAGATTTTTCATTTCCTGAAGAAAGACAAATATGGGAACACCTCCACATTCCTAAACTCAGTACAAATAATAGGAATGGACACACACACACAATAAAACACAATCATGTTCATCTTACTGTAACTTTTAGGACACTACTTTATCTGCACTGTCATTGTCCACATTCTTAACCATCACTTCTACATCCTAAGACTGAGACAATTAATTAAACAGTCCTTCAGAGCTGTGAGGATGGGCCAAAACATCCTCACAGTGTATAAATATCCTCACTAGGATAAGCATCCGTTCCCAGAGGTTTAATGAGGAACTTGTACAGTGAGAGTGGACAGAGAAAATCTGTTACTAAGTAGGACAGACAGTCGTGATGTGCGACTATGAATCAAAACAGCATTATTCAGAAAATAAGTTATAAATATGTTGATTAAAGTCTTGGTGATGAAGGCACTGAACAAGAGGTGTAACATAAGCCCACATACATTCAGTACTTCTGCCACGCTTCAGTGCCAAAGCTGTACAGAGCATGCAGAAGGGAATACAGAAAGCAAGGAACAAATTCACACAGTAAAATGTGTTCACACAGCCATCGGCATGCACGTGTATATCCGTTGTGACACAATCAGTGCGTAGCCGGGTTACAACCAACACACAGTGCCCCGCAGACATGTAATACCCCTTTTCGATCAACAAGAACTCGGTGCTAGTTCAGTGCTTGTGCTACTGCTGGTTCAACTTAAGATTCATGTAAGAACCCGGTGTGCTGTTACTCGAGAGCCACCGTAGAGTCTCGTCATTACGCTACACATCTAGCAACAACCACTTCAGTGTCTCTGTACAAGTGTAAACTCACATCCAAACACTCCTGGTCCAATATTTATTAGCTGCTTGTTGTAATCACTATATACAAAAAAACAGTTAATCTCATGCCACTTTGCTGAAAATATCTTCTACCTGACTTGTTGCTTACTTTGTACCATTTTTTATCGTTTTAGATAAAAGTGCCTGAAAATGACAAAATGTAAATGCAGTAACCTCTTTAAAAGCCATTCAGTCTATGGACCCTGACACAGAATAACAAATCTGCTTTTATAACCCACAAATTCACAGCTTGTCGATGTGGCTCAGCTCAGATCTTTAAGATGTGTTATCTTTCACTGAAGAAATGACCTTTTGTTCTTGCAGTAGTGTGAACTTCCTGTGTGGCAAAAGCTGGTGACAAATGAGTCTGTGCCCTGTGAATGTGTGTATTCAAGTTACAGTTGAAGTCTAGATTAGTTATTGCTGCATGAGAAGACATCTCCATTCTAGCAAATGAAGATTGTTTCTGTTTTACCTTTTTGACCAAAAAGAACTTGGTGCTAGTTCTGGTTCGAAGTTGGTTCAACTTAAGCCCAGTGTAGGAACTGCCTTCACAGCACCACTAACGCTAAGCTCAACAACAACCACTTCAGCGTGTCTATAAATGTTTTCTTCCTGAGTTTTCGAGGCTAAACTCACATCCAAACACTCCTGGTCGAACGTACACGCGCTGCTTGTTATAATCGCTGAGTACAGTGATTACGCTTGATATGTTTTAGAACTACAAAAAAAACGTGTGTGCATCTGGAGGCCTTGTGCTCTTATAAGACGTTTTCATTTTCTCTTTCAAGTGAAAGTGTGTTTATTTTCTCATCGGACAAGAAGAACGCAGACAAGCTGGAGCAGAAATACGCACATGTTCAAATAAAGCAAATGCAAACACATTTGTGTTGCGTGAGAGTTACAGTAGTGTATCAGGGGGGATGATGAATGAGCTCCTCATTTGGTGCCCTCTTCATCGAGGATGAAGGATCCTCCACAGCACAGGTCAAAGTCTGACTACTCCTCATGTCTGGGTTTACATAACCCTGATGCTTATCAGATGCAACCATGTTCATTTTCACAAGACTCCAGTCTCACTGGACTGAGACACGCAACAATGTGTAACCTAAGATGATTATGAAAAGCGAAAACGCACTCCATAAACATCCTTTAAATGATTAAAGAGATGAGCAAGTTGCACGTCTGACCTCATGTGTCTGAAATTAGCATCTGATTGCAATGTGCGACAGGTGGGAAAGAAATGTGTTTCCAGCTGTGATTTTGTTTGTATTTAAAAGGTGCGCCACAACTGTGATAGATAGTTACCTCAAGTGCTGCTTTGTTGTCTTAATAAACATCACATGGCAGTAAGTCTTTCCTGATAAACACTGTGGTACGCAGGAAATGAGTCTGGTTTCGTCTGGCAGCAGAAACACAGACCTAAGCTTCCATTACATCTACTCCACCGTGTGCCCATCAGACATCTTGCTACCCAGCTAACTTCTGATGCCCTCTTTATCTTTTTTATTTGACCTTATATTCCCCGGCAGACATCCATCACCCCCACAGCTTTCCCTGAGAGACAATCATTCCTCCTACATCACTTCCACTTTATGATTCCAGTCTGTGTATGGCCAGACAAAAACAATCACAGATACTGACTTCATATAGAGAAAACAAAAAGATAATATCTCACTCTTATGATCAATTTAAGAGCAGTCAGAGTGATATCACATAGTTTCTGTTGCTCACACAACCAGTAGAACTGCCTTCACTCATGCACTCAGACTAATTCTGGGCAATGAGGTCCAGACTTTACACGTGGTTGCACTTTCACACATGCAGCACCCACCTGGACACAGTTTGTTTAAAATTATTTCTCACATCAATGGACAAAATCCATCCGATTTTGGTAAAGGAGGGTCAGGCACAATGTGACACAAAAACTTCACCACGGAAATCGTATTAAAGTACAGCCAATCACATGCTTAGAAAGGATGCATAATGAAGGTATTCCCTATATTAAATGGTGTTGTGCTGAGCAGATGTACAAACAGGAAACGTCCACGCTCTCTCTGTGAGAATTACCCGCTGTGTTCACACCCAGACTCACACGGACATTACATGAACTTTGTACCAGGGGTCTGGCAGGAAAAGGTCTGCATAGTCTGATGTTTGTGTTCACACATGGGTAAAGTCCGGAGTCCAGCGCATGTGTGAAAGCAGCTCCGCTGTGAAACGGACAGTAGGAAACTAACACTCACGGCTACGTTAGCTGCCAGTGAATAAAGTTTTGACTAATTTTTGCATGTTTCTTCAAGCGCCCTTCTCCAATTAACTCAAGCCAAGTGTGTCTTGGCTGCTCGCTGCTCCCCACTTACATAAATGGGATAAAATAAAATATTCAAGTGGACCAAATTCTGACAATAAAAATAATCTTAGAAGAGTATTCATTAAAAAACTGATTTGGGTCCATCAATATTATGTAAACAAAGCAGATCTTGTACAGTGCAGAACTGATCCTGATACTTTGTGCACATCCCTGCGACGTCCAGCCTGTCAGAGTGGATCTTCTCTGCAGTGGAGATTATCTGATCTAAGTATTAATTATTATCAACGTTTTTAATTAGTTAGCACAAGCCTCAAACTAAAATTAGAAATATAAGCCAGTGAGGCACCCTCCGTAAGCCATTCACTATCACAACAGTCCAGTATTACTTTCAATAATCAATACAGGAGTTGAGAACTAATAAACTGGGAGATGTCAGCTTATGTATAACCCAGCCTGTCGCTGCTGAATATTTGCAAAGTTGATGCTTTGTGTTGTGTTTGTGAAATAACACAATTAGCAGGTGATGCTACATCATATTTAAATCATTCCCTCTTTTATGGATTCCATATAAATCACTTACACACAGACTATTAACATCTTTAAGTTGTTTGACTCTGTCAGATGTGTTTGTTGCTGATGTTTGACCGCAGACTTGGAACTTCGCACCCTCAAATTTCCCATTTACTCTTGTTTGACAGAACAGGACCCTTATATGGTGATTTCAGTGACTAATGGTGAACTCTCACTAACACGCACCTCCTCGCGGACAGGAGATATCGATCAGTCTGATGCAAGCGTGCAGACTGATGCAGTGTGCAGTTAAAGAGTTTGGTGGATCTGACTTGGAACAAACCTCACACAAAAAAGTTCTTGCATGAAGCCTGTTGTTTTACCTTTCATTTGATCTTTGGCATCCAGGTAATAAAGACGAAAGAGCAGAGGGAAGACTGAAGTTAAAGTGTAAAGTACTTGCCTAAAACTCCACGACAAGTAGAAGTACCACTTTGAATTCTTGTTCTAAAATCAAAATGAAGTATTTGTTTTAAAAGTGATTTCTCTAGGCATCGATCCTGAGTTCTCAGATCTACCAGATAAGTAAATATATTATTAGTAAAGTATATAGATAGTCTATTGTATGTGTCCTGTAGAACTATAAACTATATATAGATAATTAATGTGTCAAAATCATTAAGGCTACGGCTTAGAGCTGATCTGAGCCTCTTTATGTACTGACAGGTGGGTATTGCAAATGGAAATACTCCAGTAGACTACGAGTAGCCCCAAACTATACCTAAGTACGTTGTTTGAGTAAATATACTTAGTTACTTTACACCACTGCTCTGAGGTGGTTTAGTTTTGTAAAAATCATCCTCTGTGCTGCTGCTTCCTGCATCACCACAGTAACTAACTGCTGGCTCATATTTACCCAGGATGCCACGCTGGCTGGGTGTAGGTGGGCCAATCACACTAAACATGCTCTTTCTTTCCAGTTGTTCATTACTGCCTCACTAAATCTTTACCCCCATTGTGTTTTCCCCCTCTTACTGGTGCTCTCATTTCCCTTTCCCCCCCATGAATGGTGCAAAGCCAGATTACTCAGACTACTAAAGAGAGAGGGGCCTTAATGGAAACAAAAACCAGTCTTCAACACCAGCATCTGTTTTTAATTTGATCACCTATCGCCCCATAACAGGTCGCAGCCAGTCATTTAGGTGATGTTAATGGGAGATGGAAATAAGTTAGCCCATTCATCCATCATGTTTTAGGTTAGACCACAGCTGAGTCTCTGTTTGGACACAAGTCAAATGCAAGTTTAAATGACAGCGCTTTCAGATCGATCAGCACTGCAGCCCTGTCGTACCACAGTTCACTGCAGGGTAAAACAGAGAGTGGGGAGTAATAAAAATAATGTGACGGCCATTTCCAGAGTTGTGCTTGTAGAAAGAGCTCTATAGAGACAGAGCCTGATCTAAAGGTCACTTATTATGTCAAATCACACCGAAACCCATTAAAATCTCTCGGTGTACAGTACACATGCGAACAGATCTCGCTCCCATGGTAGGAGACGGGCTTGTCTCACACAACAGGGTTTCCTTTGCTGCTAATAATTTATCCCCCATGAGGATTAAACAAACCTTCATTCTTCACATTCCAGAGCATTCCCCCTCTCACCCGCTCTCCACAAAAGCCCCAATCATAATCATTACCCCCCAGTTTTTACCCTCTGCAACCCCTGGTACCACCTCAGTACCCCTCTCCTGACTGTACCGCAGTTTACCGTCCTTTTTCATCAATACATGTAATCTACTGTCAGGAAAACGGGAAAATGTGTTCAACAACTTATAAGGAATCGAGTGGAACACATTTGCTAGTTCGGGCCCCAAACTGAAAAGGATGGAGGATTCCCAACCACAACCACCAAAACACTCACAGCCCCAGCTAAAACCAAACCTTCAGTCCTCAGTAATACGGCTCCAGTTCGATCCAAAGTCTAGCCCACAAATTGTGCAAACTAATTGCTGCTAAGTGTTGACTAAATGTTAAACTGTGCGTGTAGATCAGACGGGCCAGCAAACAATTCCCTCATCCCTCATGTATCCAAGTTGGTAAAATAATCAAATTTGCTAAGCTCCACAGCCAAATAGATCCCTTATCTAAGCACTTTTTCTGCTCAGTGAACCTCTCTCTGACACGACAGACATGGGAAACTAAAAAGAACCAGCTAATGTAATACCTGCAAGAGGCAAGAGGTTACTGACAACAAGGGGGGGATGTCAGGTCCTCAGTTTAAATCTTTCTGTATTCAGTATGTAAAGTTCGAACTTGTTACACCATATTCTGTGACAATAACCAGTTCACCTTTGGGAAATAGTCAGAGCATTGTCAAGGAGAACATTTATAATAAACGTAATAAACACATGAGTAAGGAAAGGGTTAATGAACATCACACAACAGAGAGACAATATGTGGTGAAAGCCCGAAAACTCTTCAGTTTGACACAACAAACATGGTTGGGTTTGGTTTTTTAAATTGGTATTGAAATTAAGATTCTGTTATTATGAAAATCCAGATTCCTCAATATCAAATTACATATTTAGAGCCCAAAACAGCTTCAGCTTGTTTTGGTTTTGTGCTGAACAAAATAAAAATGCACACAAATGAAGGAGCTAAGAGGAAAAGCTGATACCTGCCTTTGCAGTTGAGGTGCTGACTGACTTATGTGCTTTTCAGTATTATGACGCACAACTTTCAACTTAAGAACATACAGCCATAAAAAACAGTTAAAAAAATAGAAGTTTGATTTTCAACCTTCTGGGGTCTTTGCAAATGGAAGTAACGTTTTTTTTCCACGCTGCAGCTCGAGCTCTCACAATTTGCTTCATAAAAGAAGTCGTAAACTGCAACTGCACACACTGAAAAATCTAGAGCCATGGCAACCACTTCACACACATGAGAAATCCTGAGTGATCGCCAGTGAGCTGCTCTCTCATAAACTACTGTTACATGTGGTGAGGCCTACTCACAGCTACACACACAACTCTCTAGAGGAATATGGTAACTGCATTAGTACGAAGATAATATACTGTAACAATGGCTGCCTGCTTACTCATAAAGGCCAAAAGCAGAGGGAGGACAGAATCCAGATCCACTTAAACCCAAAGGAACAAAGTGAGACAGAGCTCATTCACATTCCCAGACAGGGGAAGTAGCGAGCGTCAGTGTGATCTGGGAAGTGTTGTGGTCTGAGGGAACCTGCAGTGTATAACTGTCACTTAGAGGCTTCTTAACAATTATGATAAGGCACAAATTAAACACAGTTAAGTAGAAGGCTGAAGTAGAGTCATATGCAATATGACTCTACTTTGGATAAGATTAACAGACTTACACAGCATAAATCCTACACTAGTTAACACTAACAGTCAGTTCAGTTTATCTAATGTGTGGGAGGAGAAACTAAAAGCACAATGCTTGCTTAAGTACAGGAACAACCTTAGGATACATTAATTTGTATTAAAAGTTTAATAAATGATGTATTTATGGGCTTTGAGGAAATACTGACCACAAAGCAACTGAAACAATCAGATGGTGTCTATATTCAGGCTAAAGCAGGGCTCAAGCAATTACTAATTCACTATCATGTCTCACAATTCAAAACCAATTAGATAAAACAAATCTCTTTTCTTTTGAAAGTAAATTCCACACTAACAGTGCAGGTTGTTCTTTGTCTGTAGCTTAGTGAATTGTACTTTTGGGTTTGTGCTGTTGGTCAGACAAAACAACACGTTTGTTCTGATGCTACAGTCCTTAGCATTTAGCAAGGATACAACTGGAAAGTGTGACAGTTTTAAAAGCTAAAAGATGTACATCTAAAAACTGACATCTCTTTTATTACACAACAATGCAGGTCTTCATCTACACTTAAAAGCTGTACAAGTTTATCTAACCTAAGTTACAATTGTTAGGTTGATCTAACCTATTAGTTAGATAAACATTGAGTGTAATAAGCAAAAACAGAGAAGCTGCCATGATGAATAAAGCCACATGGCCTCAGGAGTACTTTGGAAAACTGTTATCACTTTACACAGTCTGTTGTTACATCCAAAGATTCTAAATGAATGGTGCTAGTGCTGGTTTAAAGTTGATCCAAGTTAAAAAACTGGTTTGCTTTTTTCCTCAGGCTCCAGAACCACCGTACAGCCACGTCGTTATGCTACAAGTGTTGTTCCTGGGTTTGGGTCTAAACTCACATCCAAACGCTCCTGGTTAACATATACCTGTTGCTTGTTGTAAACACTATGTACAGTGATTATGTTTGTGAAGTTTTCCTTGTTATTAAAACCAAATGTCGGCTGCTAATGTTAGCCTGTGTTGGCTGTAGCGTTTAGCAATTAGCAACTTTTGTTTCAGTCAAGCTGTTAAACACATCTAATAAATGATAAACTGATTTTTATCTTCACAACAAAGCTGAATTTGATCTTGTTGGTCATTATAGTCCAGCCCCTGACGCAGCTGGTTCTACGTTCTAGTCCAGCAAAGAGTTGGTGCCGGGTTGGAACCAGTTTTGATGTTGGGAGCTGGTTCTTTGGAAACACAAAGAACTGGTGCGAAATCAAGCACTAGTTCCAGAACCAGCTTGGAACTAGTTTGGTGAAAAAGGGGTATCAGACCAAGAACATGTCCACTGCCAAGGACAGTGGAAACACGTTCAATGGTCAGACGCCTTCACGGTTCACCTCGTTTTCAGGAAAAACAGATGTCTGCAGCGTCCAACTGTTAATGTGTGGGAAGAATCAGACAACAGCCACTGACTGTTGAGCAGCTGAAGTCTTGTGTCCAACAAGAATGAGCAAATAAAACTGCGACAATAAATGTTCCCGGCTCCCACGTGATAATAAAATTGTAATTAAAAGTAAAGTCAGTTTAACACAGTGGTGAACCCGACCATCTGTGTTGTCTGAGTTTTTCTGTCAATCTTTTCTTTGTACTTTTGTAGAAATTAGTTACTATTACATTACTTTTCTATACATGTGGCTGTTTGCCACTGGTGAAGTAAAGCTGAACAGCTCGACTGCATTAATCACAGTGAGACTGTTGAACCAGCTGCCAGTTTGGCACTCAGAGACATTCTGATCGGCCATTTGTGTGCGTCACTGTGTGTCTGTGTGTCTGTGTGCTGGAATTCAGATGCCCCTGGTTTCCCTCCCTACCAACACTGGGGCCTCTTGGGTGTGGAACAGGCGTTGTTTTCAGCAGGCTGGCTGTGCAACAGAGGTGACATTAAGAGGAAATGAGGGACAGGTGTGCTGGAGGTTATACCTGCTTTTTTACAGTGTTTCACTTTAGTGTTTAATCATCATCTTAGAAATAGCGGTTTTATGCTCCTTTTCACACTAACAGTCAACACAAACATGTCTAGAGCTCCTTTTAAAACCCCACTGAATAGTCACAGGGTGTCTCTTTGTGTGTGGCTGAAGTGAATGCTTCCCAGGAGAGGGAAGACTGTGGTGCAGTTTAGGAATGTGCCCACCCAGATGAGGAGAGATGGGCGTGGTGGGAAGAGACCAGATATGAGAATGAAAAGGGGGAAATGGAGACGGCAGACAGACAGTGGAATAATGGAGTCACGATGGAAAGAAGAGAAAGAACAGAAATAGGAGCTTTCCAGCTATAAATAAACAGCCTGTCACTCACTGACATACTAGATGAAATCCTAAGGATGTTCTAGGACGTCTGATTCGGCTTTGTGGTGGTGATAACAGTTGGCAGCTGAGATCACAGACAGAAATAGACCGTCATCGTCAATGTCTCCACCCTCTCTGAAATGACAGCATTGTGTGAAGGAGCCACCTGGGTGAGGCCCAACACACACACAAAGGCAGAAAGGAAGTGATTCCCACCATCGACACCTAGAGCTTCCTGTATAAAAGCATTCAAAAGCATTTATCCTCCACATGTGTTTTCCTTACTCCTACTAAAGACAGGCTGCCAAGTTAACCCTGTTTGTGTTTTACCTGTGTGTAGAGGGTCTCAGAGAAAACACGAGGAAGGAGAGGAGTGCAGTTATGCCCTCAGTTTTTAGTTTATTAGGTGCAGAAATCTAATACTAATACAGTGTAATCCAGCAGTCCTGCACTAAATCCTCTTCCAGGGATGTAGTTTGAGCTGCTGCTGAATTGTACTGAATTATTCTGACTGTTTAACATGTTACTGCATCCACCTCATTTCTATCACACAAGCTACAGCCTCCAGAACACAAACAAAACATTTGTGTTGCAACATGATGAATTTGTTGCAGGTGTGTTGGATTAGACTGACTTAGCCTCGGCTTGGTGTACCTAGCAAACTGATGGTTTAGCCTCATAACTACTGGAGTACCCAATATCTGGCCTGTTCAGTCTGTGTCTTCACAACAAGTACTATTAAACAGGACTGATTATTGTCAATCAGAGATGTTAGTCTTTGGAAACATGCATCCGAAACACAAGATGAAAAATTCATATGCAGAGTAAAATAAAATTTGACAATTTCATGGTAATTGCATTCAAACCTTTTATTCCTATATCACCTGACACTTAAATTAAATAATACATCACTCCACTTGCATATATGACAGACATGAGAGAGGGGTTATGTCCCAGCCTGCTTCTTTGCTGGTCTGCTGCCAAAACACAGCCCGACACATAATCTGTAGACTAAATAATTTGTAGAGTCTTTTTGAATTATACAAATGAGACATAATGTGTGAATTATTACATTTGTTATCTTTAGAGAAAACCAGGCTAGCTGTTTACATTTTCAGCGTTTTTGCTAAGCTAAGCTAGCAGGCTCCTTCACACATGAGCTGACGTGTCAAACATCATCGAGTGGTGAGAGCGATATCGATCTTCTAATCGAGTTCTCTGCCAGAATCTCAACGTGATGAACTTTTTCTTTAATAGCACAGAAACAAAAACAGAGCAGATATGAGAGTGGAGAGGAAATACAGCCTAAAGACTTTTAGTTTCATTTGGTTAACGTTTTAAATTGTGAGTTGATGGTGGCGACATTTAAACAGATTTTGTAATATTGAGGCAGAGTCTCTTGCATGTTGCACTCTGAGCTCCATGCCCTGTGGGCTTGTGTTTGGCCTGTAGGACCAGTGTTATACTGTCTGAGCTGTACTCTGCAGACCATTTTCAGACAGCCTCTTGGACTCTTTCCTTGTTCAAGTCCCACAAAGCACATTTTTCAAATGCTTCTGAGGCAGGGGTGAAATAAAAAAAAAGTCTGGGAGGGAAAAAGAAGGGTGCTGGGAAAGACGAAGCAACAGAGAGGGAGGGGATGAGAGCCGGGTTCCACATGTTCTTCTTGGAGAGGTTCTGGACTGGTGTGGTAAACACAACCTAATTAGAAGCCTCTTTGAAATCTAATATGTGTATTCTACTGCGTTAAGATCCATGCCACCTATATGGTGGAAGAGCAGACAGACAACAAATGAGTGTTGACAGTGGAATAGAAATCCATGGTGAATGAGACACTTTAATGCAGTGTGAACAGTTGTACTACCTGTAGAAAGTCAGACCATCGTTCATTAATCTGGAAAAACATTCCTACCAGACTGAATATGAATTCGATTAGAGCTTATTTTTTATTGCGGTTTCTGTGCCACTGCTTTCTTCATCTTCCACCATCACTGTCTTTGTTTTTCCCAGGCGAGGATCAAACCCAGAAGTGATGAAATAAGTAACCTCTCTTTGACCATGTGATCTCAGAAACACATAATAAAATTCAGAGTCTGATAGGCTGCAAGTGAGCGCCGAAGGTATGTGAAGCCCAACAATCCGCAGGCAGGGGGAGGACATGTGTGTCAACATTTGTCATCAACCTTTTAAAATATATCAACTTGTTGAAAGCCCTGAATTAAAGACTCCGCTCTGCTACTTTTCATCACACCAGGCTCAAAACACCTGGACGGCCTGCCGCCACAGTCACAACTGCTCGAATACATCCAGACATCGTCAACGGGAATTACCTGCTAAAAGTCTGGTGGCAATACAATACAGATTATCACTGATGCTGCAAAACGTGTGTTACAAGCTGCAGCTTGAACTATACTGTAGGTCTCACTGAGATGCTGCCTAACAGCATGTCTACAGAGGGTAAAATTAGCCTGTGCTGCTGGGTGTTGCCTTTAGGCCAAAGAAAGGGGAGTGGAAGCAGTTGTGGGTGATATGGCAGAAAGTATTTGGCAGCATAATCGATTGCAGATGGCAGCCGACGGGTGGCTTGTTTGGCCCACAGTGGTTCTTTGTGACGGCTAGGCCTGCCATAATCCAGCAGGACAAGGCTGTTTTCGTGTGTGTTTATGCTGGCACCTCTAATATCACCGTGCTAAGCTCTGCAGTCCCGCAGGAATCCAGACACACAAGGGGGAGCAGAGGCTCAGTCACAGAGGGGAAATTGTATCAGTGTGAGATGTTTGTCGGTTTTGGACTGAATCAGATGGAATCAGTCAAACAACATAAAATAATACACAAACTAGACAAGTAGAGGTTAAAACAATATTAAAAATATAGAAGTAAACAGTCATCGAAAATAAACAAGTGGTTTACAGTCTTGGAAAAACACCAGGGTTTTGTGAATCACTTTCCAGATTGGGAAATACACATATGTCATCAGTAGCTCATTTATCAGACGAAACAGTCGCCTGCTTTTCACCTCGACCTCCAGTTGTGAGGTTGTTGGTTGTTGGTGTCAGTGAGAGGGCTGCAGGCCGCAGCAGTCAGGTAATCCAATCTGCTGAACCCAGGTTCCTGGTATCAACGCTATGTGTCTCTGGTGACAACACTGTTCAAGAATGATGGGGATACATGACAGCGGCTCGACCTTAAATCATCTCAGCACAACCTCTGTCAGCTGTGGACGGACACACACCTACCACTACAGGGCAAGACCTGGCTTTCTGAGGCGAACCCTCGTTTTCCACCGGATCGGGCGGCTCCAGAGTTGATTGCTTCCCCTCGGCCCTATGGTCTGACAGAACACTGCGACCAAATGGAACATTTTTTAACATCGTAACGGCAGATGCAGCCTCGGACTGCTCAGCAACAATGTTACGTTCTTGCGCCGTGCAAACACTTAGAAATGTATGGTTTCTTTTGCGCTGCCCCCACTGCGTCCTATCTGAAAACAGCACTGACCAAATGAAACATTTCAACACCGTGTTCAACCCAAATGCTCCATAAAAGGAAGAAAAATCAGCATCCCAAAGAAACAAAGACCAACAACTCAACGCAATGATTTCCCTAAAGTTCATAGTTATTCTGTGATTTAAGCCAACTCTCTGAAATGTATCGTCTGTTAGTATCTAAAACACATGTTAACTGAGCAAAAAGGGCTTTTTAAGAAGTTTCTTATGATAAAACAGGATCATACAGGATGACGACTGACACACAACAGGCTTTCTAATCATCATCAGACTGGGAAGGAAAAATGTGTGTGTACGTGTGGGGGGAATGCAACAATAAATCAGAACTGATATATGACCCCCAAACACAAATATGATTTTATTCTGTATGAACTCCACAGCTGTCTGCCATTAAAGACGCATCTGTCCGTGTGTATCTGTATGTGTGAGAGACGCAGTGCACTCCTGCAACCATTCTGTTTAAACAGGCATTCCCATTTGTCTTCTCTTGAACATAGAGTACAGATATTCCTTCTAAAGACCAGGAAAAGTCCCTGACACACACACACACACACACACACACACACAGCTTCCACACCTGTCTTGTCACTCAGGACCTGGGTGTGCCCTCCACCAGCCCTTCTCTACAGTCCTCACTGACCCAACAAGAGGCCTCATTTCCCAGGGAAGAGCTCTGTAGCTCTCACACACACAGAGCCCTGGTCCCAGCCCCCTTCACACTGCACAAAGCCCCTATTGTGAGGCACAATACTGGCCGCCCCCTCTGCCTTTCCCTTGTACCCTCTCTCCGTTTCCCCCATAACTCCCCTCTTGCTTTTGCCTGACTCCCTCTTTCTCTGTTTTTCACTCCTCTTTGCCTTTTTCTCTATCCACTCTGGCTTTTTCTGAAATCTCCACTACCAATCCTGCTCACTGGGTCTGAAGGGGCCTCGCATCTGCCCTCTTTCATCCTAGGTCAACCCGTTTCCCCATTTCGCCTTCAATATTAATGTTTGCAACATCCCCTCTCCTCTTTCCCTCTCTCTTCCTTCCTGCCACTGTGTTTCTTCCCTCCTCTGACTCCTGTGTTCCTGTTTTATCTCTGGATAAGACACACTTCTTATCTTAAAGTGTTACTGAAAAAGAGGAATACAACATGTACGTCTCTGCAAAACCTTTTCTGACATTTAGAGATCTGTGACCATTAAAAAGAACTTTGGATGTAGGTACATGTGTGTACTCTATGTGACATATTGAGATACATCTGTGCTGGTTACAGTTTGTGAGGCTGCTCTGAACACCACAGGACTGCCTGTAGCTCTCAGTGAAGCTTAAGAAAAGCACAATTCAAAACAAAATAAATAAGCTGTGTTCTCAGAGTGCTGAAAATGGAACTGCAAGGACCAGTACAGCAACACAAAACAAATCAAAAATATACTCTGAGTAACTAATTAAAAGGCAGCGACCAGTTAAAGGTGCCACTGAGGAGAGGCCAGCTGCAGCTGCAATCAAAACCAAATGTGGCTCCTCTTTTCCATCATAAGGTCACTATCTGGCCTGTGTGAGTTCCTGTATAGTGCACTGCCAACCCGTCTGGTATCAGCATCTGTGAATGGATTCATTATCTGGATAATGACACTGACTCCATGAGTCTTTAGATCTGTATGTGCTGTTAATAAGTGCTGTCATCTATCTTATCCTGGCAGCACAGTGAACGCATATCAACATGAAACAAACATGGTGCGCTCCGTTCATAGGCAACACTCAGTGAGTTTACATGGGACTTAGTACGCCGATTAGTCAGCTTTCTCCAGAATGCTGATTTCTTAACTGTCATGTAAACAGGAAACCTGGTTTCTGTAATCAGTGTAGTGGATTAGAGAAACCCAGTTTCCATAGGTGGATTTCTCTCAAAGAACTAAGATTACCCTGTCATGTAAACACGTTACTGGGTTTCTGATGGGCTTTTTCCAAGAGGCTGCTGACACCTCTCTATCAGCTGAGAGGTGCGGAGAGAGTCATTCCACGTCTAAATCACTTTTCACTGGGTATTTCTTTAATTCAGTCACTTTGAGTATTGAAATGCAGCGCTGGTCTGTCTACATGTCTCTCTCTCGCTCTCGCTCTCTCTCTCTCTCTCTCTCTCTCATCGCAGTCAGCTCCCCTGACTCAAACAAACAAACATAAGAGTCAACTCTGTCTCTAAAAAGTTAAAATCTGTGAACCCCACTTAAAAATAAACCCTAGGATAAGAAGAAATAAGATTCCTAATCTGCTGATGTATACATGAATGAAATGTCCAGCAACTATTATCGATGAATAAATGGTGAAAATCATTACACAGGTCGTTATTAGTTAAACTAACACAAAATGTTCTGCAGTCGTCTAAATAAGTGACTTTTCTCCTTGTATTACCTACAGATTTCCAGTAATCAGGTTACTACCATGTAAACGCTACCCTGAGAAACCCGGCTTCCCTGAATAATCACATTTCTCAACTGCATGTAAACACTGTCATTTTTATGTTGGAAGATCACTTGCTAGTTATTACTACGACTTATTTTTACTACTACTTGTACTTTGTGCTTAAAGAAGCAGGAAGGACACAGTTAAGCAACTTCTGAACTTGCCTGGAGGATTTTTGTGCAGACTGCATTAATATTTGGCAAAGAGCCGATCGTACAGGACAAGGTGCCCTTCAGATGTGTTCTGGCTGATTGGATTTTATTCGTGTGTGCATTTACAGCAAGCAATCCTTATTCCTTATGCAGATAAACTACCCAGACACAGATCACATATAACAACATGAAGATGCTGGTGAGAGCTGAGTTTTAGATTTTCTGAAAAACACTGGGTCGTGTTTTACAGTGAGACTACAAGTCTGAAACTTGACATTTTTCCTATTTTAAATATAAAATAACCCACTTTAGCAGTAATGTTGGAAAATATTGCCATCAATACCGTTCCGTGATAAATAAAAACACCAGATAAAGGGAGCGGCTTAGCTTTGTCTTAGTTTAACTGTAACATGTTGTGTTCACAGTGTCATCTGTGCTGCTCCTCATTAAGCCTGACGCTGAGATAAATATGATTCCTAGAACTTCCCACTGTGTGTGCTTTTCTTTGTCAATCTGCAAACCAAATTAAAAATGTTGGAAAGGCACGAACACATGCAGTAATTCAAATTACAGAATAATAAGCAGCCCTGCCATGGCCCTGTGGTTTCTTGAATAAGCTGAGGTGCAGTAATAACACTGCTCAACCCAGCTGCCACCTGAGCCAGAAACAGGCAGATCAGTGGAAAAGATGAACGGAAAATGGTAAATACATGAAACCAAACACACACAGGGACATCTGCCTGCAAGTAAGCCTGACATCTGACTAGCTGAGAGGTGAAATAAGAGAAAATCACAGTTAAACTGAGTTATAATCATGGCAACGCTCGCTGTCTCCTGACGAGAAGAAGCGATAAGGAGGTTCCACATTCCACACATTTGTCCTCCTGTGTTTCCTGATCAAAAGGGAAGAAGGAAAGAACAAAGCAAACCGAGCCACCACAAAGCTTCCAACACAGCCCAAGCCTGTATTTTTCATGTAAAGTGAAAGGAGACCAAAATGCCTTCAAGGATGTGGGGAATGTTCCTCTTCAACCTTCCAAACCAGAACAGTCTGGTTGAAAGAAAGAGGACTGAACAAAACTGGAGCGGAGAAAAGGCTGGAAATGAGAAAGGCCAGTTGCTCCAGAATCTGAGACGAGAAAGAAAGTAATTAGGAAACAGTAGGAATCTCTAAATAGTTTGCAAGAGCAAGACAGCAGCCAAATTAAACAGACTGGCAGAGATTTAGTCAATAACAAGCATTGAAAGTATCTCATTGCTGCTAGCAAGTCACCAAGTGACACCTCTGTTTGAAAACCCAGGGGAAGGTTATTTTAGTCACACAGATATACGCAGATATCCGTGGTGCTGCTCAGGAGCCCGGCAGAGGGGAATGAGCTGCTCGGACGACCTGGCAGTGACTCAGCGAGGGGAATTTAGCAGAGTGTGGTAAGAAACACTTGGACAGTGATGACCTCATTCCACCGGGTGCCTGTGGTGAGGGACAGGGGTCCAAAAGAGCGAGCACAGACGAGAGAGAAAAGAGGTCAGAGAAAAGAATGGTGGCACAGGAGAGGTGTCCCACATCCACACAAACATCCAGCATGGTGATATTAGGATGGGAGGAGTGTGTGCAATGCTTTGTGCATTATTGTGGTTCCATGTAATGGTATATTTACAGTGCGGACCGTGTGGTCAGTACAACACGTAAATGATTCAGGAGAAAATGAACAATATGACTGTAGTTTCCTAGAACGTCAGAATCTAATCTTTACATGGGGGCCCTGAACCAGACTCTGAAAATATCCGTTTAGACTCTCAGCCGTGTGGGGATCCAGCCAGCTGAGACCAGAGATCAGAGCACAGCCTGAGGTCATGTAATGACAGGGAGCCTATGGCACATCAGTCAGACATTCAAACTGTGGAGCTTTACAGCTGCAGCTGCGGAGGGGATCCAGAAAAGCAGAGACGACGTTGCATCAGGGCTGAAATACGTCGGTCACATAAAAAATAAATAACAGGGAAGTTTGAATGTGAAGAGAAACTGAAGCCCGAAGCTGATGCTGTTGTTCCACACTTTGACAGTGATGGTGCACAGCGGAGCAGAGAAGCTGTGTAAACACTGACAGACTCAGATAAAGGTTCTGCTGGTCACAGCGGTTCTTCTACATCACAGATTCAAAAAACAGTTGGTCAGAATCCAAGGTGGATCACACACCCGTGTCTTCTGGGTCTTCGCTTTGTCAATGAGCTCCTCTGGGCATTTCCATGCTCCTGCTCAGACCGTCTTTCCTTTGTTGCATTCTTACTGTATATTGTGAATTTGGTAAAGTCTGGACATTTGGTCCTAAACCCCTTAGTAGGAACATGGAAAAAAGCAAGAGGTTTGTATGATGTCAGATAGTGTTAAAGTAAGGTCAAAAAAATATGTAAGAAAAAAATAAACAGATCATTTTAAGAACTTAGTGAGACAAGCAAACTGGTTCTCAGGAGCTATTTTTGCAGATGTATGTGAAATTAATCTGAATCTCACACTGGTGATATAGAAAAATTAAGTTTATCTCATAACGATCAAGCAAAGAAAGATTTCCCTTTCCTCCCGTTCAGCTCAAACCTTTAAATGGTTCAAAAAGCTAAAGATAATTATCAATTATCATGGTTGACACTACACTGCTTATTCCATCCATGATTTAAGTGATAAGTCATGAGGATGCCTAACCTGTTAGGTTGATACACAGACGTATCAGCCAACCAAAAAAATGACGTGTTAACAACGTTGAAATGTTATAAAATGTTAACGAAAATCTGAATGACAGTTACCAAGGAAAAGACACCATAACATGACACAGCCCAAAGGCTCAAAAGATGACAAAACCACAAAAACCACTAATCTTTTTTTTAGTGCCATCATTTATAGCATCAATGCTACACTCCAGGGCCAGTTAAGGAAGAGCAGCTCTTCAGGACGGGAACTGTTGTAACGGGAATGTGAAGATGGATGCTGGATGAAACTGTTGTTCATCGTCCTTCCTCCCCTCATCAGCTCCAACAGGCCAACCTCTCACCACCCACACCACTCACAGCCTGTTGCTCTATTCTGAAACATAGAGAGGCTGCCTGCACCTCAGCAGTGCAATTTACTAAAGTCATAAGGAAACATCTAGCTTTAGCTGAGGTGTCATAAAGACTGATGTGTTTTTCTTAAATTCTGACAGAATGAAAGATCAGTATGAATAAAGAAGTTAATGGAAAAAGACTAAAAAATAAAAACAGTTCATGTTTTGGAGACTTTATGGAAAACAGAGCCAGAAAGTTACATAAGAACAGCTGATCGGTGGCCAGTAGTACTGAGAACAAGCTTAGTATGAACAATGCAACTTAACATTTCAATCCCAAATCCTTTGTCCACAGTTAAAGATGTTGCTGCACAATAAACTTGGCAGTGAAACCTACAAGACACTGGAGGTGCAGCTGGAAAACCTGCCAGACACTTCCCAGCGTCTCCACACCAGGAGACTTCTCAGACGTTATCAGTGATGTCCTTTATGACCTTGTGACCTTTCACACACTTTCTTCGCCCAGTAATCTGCTGGACTATGCAGCCACACCACACACAAGTGGGCTAATCTCCCTATGAGGAAAGACCCAAACGCTAAACACGACTGCATAAAGAACAACAGCGTCCACAGTTTAGTTCAACATGTAAAAGTCAAAGCATCTTGATAAAAACACCCAGTGAGTGCTTCTTTTTAACCAACTAACAAAACCTAATTTACTAGTTTGACTCCATGATGTAGCACAGTGAAACAGCTACGAACAGCTTCACACATTAACCCTTAAAAACAAGCAGCCATCGTACCTTGAAGCATGCAGCGGTACGCCGACTCTGAAATGGCGTAGATGTGCGGAGGCATCTCGTGCCTCTTCTTCCCTCTGTACATCTCGATGATGTTCTCTGAGTAGATGGGCAGGTTCTTGTACGGGTTGATGACCACGCAGAAGAGGCCAGAGTACGTCTGCAATGACAGAAACAAACGCTGGGAATTAACAGACAAAAAGAGGCTGCAGCTCAAAACCACACACACGAAAACATTACACAAGTCCTGCTTGAAACAACTCACTAACCATTACCATTACCCATTTTGTGGAGCTCGTCATAGCAAGGACAACACATGGTGACAGATAAGCTGAGAGAATGGCGACTAAAGAACAACACTGACCACCTGGTCCTGAAGAGAAACTTCAAATCTAAAACGACACTATACCACACAGGCAGAGAGTGACTGAATATTAAAAACATGTTGCAGAGAATAGCTTGTGCTGGAAATGTTCAGCCCACTTTCTGAGTTGTGGTGTTGTATTTGTTCATGTAATTAGCCAGAATATGTCTCCCAGAGGGTGTGAATGGTATGAGCCGAGCAGGCAGAGGAATGAGTGAGAGGCCCTGATGGACTGCTCTCATATATGGGTTTTTCATTTCTCCTATGTTCTACAAAGAGACACTAATAGTATGACATGTAGTATCACTGGCAGCAGCTCAGGGACCAGCGCAAATGCTCCACGTGTCTGATTAGTACATAAGTGTTGAACATGAACCTGAACTGCAATTAGAAGCATATGTACATAAATTCATATAGTTCTGAAATCTGACATGACATGACATAGAGCAGGAACAATAGTACTACAGTTAGTGTGTCAATCAGTAACAGTGAAACATAAATTATGTAAATGCCAATGTATATTTATTTTTTTACAGTTAGTAACTTGTTGATGTAACAATCAACAAAAAATATCACATATCTCATAGAGACAAATATTTTATGGATGTTAAGCAGTCAGACTGATCTGGCTCCCTGCAGTCAGAGCTGTGTTTGATTGTTCCCAACTTATACAACAATATGCAGCCTGAAAACTGAAGCCATGTTTTATAGAGATTTTACATACATACATATTTATATATAATTTATATATTTTGTTTATCTGTTAAATACCACAATACTCTGCAAAACTAACTGAATGTTTGAGGCTAACCATGACCTAAAGTCTTTCGTATCAAAGTGTGAAGTACTGCAACTGTTCATAATTAAACCAATATTTAAGGGTGAGTGAGACACTGGAACACAAGTGACTCAGCAGCCATAGGACGCCATGCTGTAGCTGTTATGTAACACTTAGAGCCCTCAGTCAGCACTGCACTGTCCTGCTGATACACACAAAAACACAGAAACAGGCTGAAATAAGAAGGTGGGAAAGGAGAGTGAGTCAGACAGAAATGAAGAATGGAGCAATGTTCCAGCTGACAGAGCTCTCCTAGGTCCAATCCAGGCATGAAGAAGAGGTGAAACAAACTGTGTTCTCAGCCTTCCTGCAAATTGCTCTGGTAGTGAAGGGAGATCAGACAGACAGACAGACAGACAGATGTCTGAGCCTGACAGAGAGCCTGCTGAAACTCTAACTCTCCACTCTCCTTTTTCGAGGCTAATGAAAAATTTATTCTCTCTTATCTGTCAACCGGAGCTGCTATAAATAGGGGGGTCTGCAACATGCAGTACTGAGGCAGCTGTCAAGGCTACAGAGGTGATACAGGGCTGAAGGTTCTACATGGACTGTTGCCAGGTTCACTGTAATTTGCTGCATTGTGTCTCTACACACATGTTTATTTATTTGGTTAAAATTCCCCTCTAGTAATTATTGTGAAAACTCCTGCAGGACCACTGTAAAAAACATTTACTACTCGTGTTGCTACCAGTAGACGACTGTGTCAACCCTGCCTTGCCAAACTGGCACGCCTGACCCAGTGCAGCAGAGAAAAGGTGATGTTTCCACAGTGAAATCAGATCCAGGGGAGGGGATGTCGTGGCCTAGTAACAGCTGAGCAATAGGCAACAGCAGACACAACAGCCGCCTCATCTGCCATCTCTGATCAGTCGAGCAGCATGGCTATGACGACTCCACTGCTGAGGCTGGAGAAGGCAGCTGAGCTGCTGCTGATCTGAGTGCTGTACACCTTTTATACTGGCCATTCACACCAGTCTTAATATGACAAATATGATCAATACACTGAGATGTATGGTATCAGAGCTCACTCACAACTGCCTTCTGCTTTTCTCCAGCTTTAATAAGCCAGAAATGTTTGCTCACTATGTTTTAGAGCCTGGTTTCCATTAGCCTAACACCAAATAGTGCAGTCTGTTACAATGCAGAATGAATAAGTGGCATTTTGTGCTCAGTTCATAGTTTTCATTTGTTTTTCTCTGCTGTTTACTTGTTGCCCTCAGGCAGCAGATCCAGCATTAGAAAACACAAGCTCTGAGCAGGACAATGGGACAAGTATTGCTCAAACACATGGAGTATTAAATAGTATTAAAAATATTCAAAAGCAGTTATGATGCAAGAAAAAAAAGAGTAGGTTAAGCTGCAAAGAGAGAGAAACAGAAGTCAGTGTAATTATTGTTCAGGACAAGTGAGCCAAAGAAAAGGGAGTGTGGGGAAGGCAGGAGAGCTGCAGAAGTCAGGACGGACACTGAGCAGCAGCAGAGCTGAAGTGGGCGGCAGCAGACAGACAGACAGACAGACAGACGGACGATCTTTTTGCCACAGAAGAATGCTGAGGCTTTCTGACAGCTGAGGCTTATCTAAAGACACAAAAGCCTGCTTGTAGCCCTGCTAGTGAGGCATAGACTGGTGTGTAACACCGTGGTTAGCCTGTGATTCACCTCACAGATTGGATGCTGCTACAATAAATGAGCTGGCTGATCCGGCTGACTGACTTCACACGGATGGCAGATGGGCAAACAGCCACAGAGAGAGGCAGGATGGACCAATCGGACACAGACCAGAGGCCTGGAAATGCAGTAGTGGTCTTGAAGTTTCGTTATTGGCCAGTAAAACGTGTGAGAAAATATACAGGCACAGAATAGTTGTTCAAAAGGGCTCGTTTCACATTTCCCAATAAAACATGTTGATTATACCAAAGACTTTCGGACAAAGATTCTGTGGACTGATGAGACAAAAGGTGAACTTTCTGGAAGGTGTGTGTCCTGTTACATCTGGAGTAAAACTAACAGCATTTCATAAAAAGAACAGACATGGTGGTGGTAGACTGATGGTCTGGGGCTCTGCAGCTTCAGGACCTGGACGACTTGTCATAACTGATGGAACCATGAATTCTGAGCTCAGAAAATTCTGAAGGAGCTCAAGAGCACTTTCTGCAGCAGGACAATGATCAGAAACACACCAGCAGGTCCACCTCTGAATGGCTCAAACAAACAAACTAACTAACAACCAAACAACCAACAAAAACTAAGGTCTTGCAGTGGCCTAGTCAAAGTCTGGACTTAAATCTGACTGAGGTGCTGTGGCATGAACTGGGTCAAAAGAGCGGGTCAAAATTCCTCCACAGTGATCTGAAATTCTCGGCTCAAATTATTTTGTTGTCAGCATTTTCCAATTATTTTCTCAATTTACAAGGTGATGAAGAGCAGCCCCTTTAATACACTTTAATATAAAGTAAAGTGAACATGCAAAGTGAATGTTAACAAGAAGAATTATAAGTTATCTATGTATATATAATGACCACTCTGATCTGAATATGGAAGTCTTCCCAACTACCTCTACTAAGAACACAGCCTGGGGGAGGCATTATAATACGTCTGCAGTAAATGTAGCTGAACTCTGGGGGGGTAAGGCAAATACACTGGAAAGAGTTTAGAGCATTGGGGCTAAATGGGAAAATTCTCTTCCTGAGAGAAAACTGACACAGTCAGACACATGTTTTCAATTTCTCTTAGACAAGAGGCAAATTAAGAAGCTCTGAAGCCAAAACTGAACCATGAAAAAGGAGAAACCGTAACATTAGGGTATGTGAGAGAAAAGGAAGAACTCGGGGAGCAGATATGTCGATCCAAAACATATGGGATATTTCATCTTGTGAGGAGGATAAAATCTAAGTACAACAATTCTGCAGGTCCACAACCAGGGTCTCATGAGGGTTAAGCAACCCACATTCTATTCCTGGAAAACATGTTATTAAATGGGTCAAGATCACAACTAGAACATGTGAGAAGCTCCGTGTGTAGTGAAACTGGATTATGGGGACAGTGGCTTTGCAAACTTTGGCCACGATCAATGCAGAGCTTTTCCAAACTAAATGAATACATTTAAAACAATGATATTTGGTTGTATCTGTATTTCAAACACTTGTAAACTGATCTGACTCAGGGGCTACATGTCATCCAGAATTCAACACTAAACGACAACGTGACAAATCCAATCTAAGGCCAAATGGTTTTAGTTTTGCTCAGACAGTCTGCCCCAGAAGAGCGAGAGAGGTCAAACCATCTCTGTGATCAAACAAAGCCCATCAGTAGGAGCTCAGAGCAGCACAAACAAACTGAGAGCGGCGGTGTTTATGGAAGAGGCCTGGCTTTAGCTGAGGTGAGGGAGAAACCATGGGGGAGGCAACAATCAGTAACCTAGAGGCAATAAAGGATGAGGAGACCCAGTGAAGGGAAACGTATGGCAATGGTTACAGAGGAGAGAGATCTGCCACTCATGCTGCGTGCAAATACGTGTGTGTGTGTTCAGCATTCCTTCATAAGAGCAAAATGTCGACATGATAAATGTCAGATCTCGCTTTCACATAATGGTGCTAAAAAAGTTACGACTATCGTGCGCGCAAGCAGAAAAAAAACTGCTAAATCATTCTGCAATTATAAGAACTCTGCTGAAATTCACTCTACAGCTGTGAGAACCAGAGGATCTGTGGGTTTCAAAGTTAATGATTCCCCAGTGTGGAAAGTATAAACTGTTACAAAAACACAGCCACTCTCCAAAGGGTCCAAGTCTAAATCACTCACATAAATGAGTCCAGAGTAGTAGCGGTCCTTCAGGTTGTGCAGCACAGACGCCTCGTTCAAGCAGGTGAGCTCGGCCATGTCTTCCACTTTGCTAAACTTGGGTGGGTTCATCTTCTGGATGTCATCCTTGTTGATCGCCACCTTCTTGCCGTTCTCCGCCAGCTCCACCAGCACCTCCTCGCCTCGCTCCTCTCGGATGCTGGCCGCCTCGAAGCCATGGCGCTCCGAGGGGACCCACACCAGCTTCTTGGCGGTCCAGTCGGCCTGGGTGGCTGGGTTGTAAACCACAGCTCGGTCTACAAACAGGTACCGCTCTGGGTCTTCTTGCCCACTCCGATGAGACATCTTATCTGGGGTTTACCAGAGCAACGTGGCCACCTGGAACAGACGGGAGAAGAGAATGGCTGATTACAAAATATAAGAAATGAGTCCACACAGATGTGTCTGTCTGATCAGAATAACTAGTGGATCCCATCAAGTCTGTACTAAAAAAGTGTCAGTTTGACCAGTGACCCATCACTTCCAATAAAAAGGCCTTATTAAAAACCTATTAACAGCCAGTATAACCTGAAGGAATAACTATACTATTTACATCTGCTACTTCACACTTCACAACACTGCAGAGGCAAATCATGTGTTTTTCCTACATTTAACTGCTAGCTGTGCTTCCTTTTTAAAATTTAATTAATAATACTAATTACAGCATATTAATCGACACTTTAATGATTTAATGATGAAATTCACAGGCTGTTCAGCAGAATGTTAAGTAACTCAAATTATATTTATCAGACCTAAAGCATATGGTCAGTAAATAAAGAACACAAAGGAAGTAAAATGAGCTCCATCATATTCTCTGGTGCGAAATTCTGCATTGACACTTTTACTTGTAGTTTTTAAGCTAATGCAATTTGAATGCAAGTATTTCTTCTTGTAAAGGGGGACTGATTTTATTCATATATACTACATCCACATTTTATTAGTTTGTAAAGTTTTTATAATACAATATTTTTAGTAGCAGGAAATGGAAATACTCCCGTCAAGCAGCAGTACCTCAAAATTGTACTTAAGTACTGTACTTGAGTAAATGTACTTTGTTACCCCTTTTGCACTGTAAATTCTCATGTGGGAATTTGGTCAAATCAGCCATTTAATATAAATAAGTTAGTTTGATATTTTCAAGTTAATTCAACTTATTTACGAATTTTAATGATCATAATCAGAACCTGGAAACATTAGCTGTTCTGACTTGAAGTCTTAGCTTAAAATTATGACTTAAAATTATTTCTTGGAGATTAAGTTGATAAAGAACCCCTCCAACAAACTTCCCAGCATGCACTGTTTCAGTCCATGTTCTTCCAATAATGTTCTGTTGTTAATCCATGTGCACCTTTAATGTGGATGTTTATTTTCACACTGGTAAAAACTATGTGAACCATGATGAAGGCTGGTGTTGGAGCAGCTACATGTGGTTGTTCTGTCCAGACCCTGGTTCACACTGACTCCACCAGAAGCTACTCATCCCCTCAGCTTCAGCTCCTCAGTCTATTGAGCTATTTCAGTGGGTGGATCAACTATAAAAACACTCACTAGACACTAGTGTGTCTACTTAAGCTGACATAGATTTTTAAGCAGAACCTTCTTCAAAATCTAGATTTTAACAAGAACCTACTCGTTGTTCAATAAATCAGAAATTTAAAATAAACTAAATATTTTAATATTTAATGAAGGTGACACTGAATGAAGCTAATTTTCAGGCTCATACTTTAAGATTTTTGCAGGGTTTTATTATTATTTCGCTGCTTAAACTACATAAATAGTAGCACAATGGAAACAGTATGTTTTATTAACGTGATGCAGTATTTATGTGAAAATAAAACAGCACATAAGACACAGTTAAGTGACAACTAACGGCAGTTAAAAGGTTTTAAAGCAGCTTTTAAAAGTTTGCGTCCGCAAACATAATAATGCGCAAAACTGCTGTTGCGCAGTCTGCAGCTCTGCACATTACTCAACTGTTCCCCCTTTAAACTGCAAAATAAAACAGTGCGACGCACATTTCTGTGGCAAACTAAAACAAAACTGTGTGTAAATATGGAGCTGCCGCAACAGACACGATGAATTAGCGCTAACGGAGAAACTTACCGTTAGCAGTTATTACCGTTAGGCTAATAAGGCAGGTTAATAAATAACATGAGTCAGTTAGTGTAAGTTAATCACCTGTGAATGACACTGTGGGGAAGATAAAAGACCAATAATCACATTATAACCGCTGCAATGGACTAAACCTGTTAAATAATGTGATAGTTAGCTAGGCGCGGCTATGTCTGTTAGCATTTTCTATTAGCTCATTAACTAAATAAACCCTGCGGCTAGCTTAGGTAACTACAGGTTACTTCATGATGAAACTCTAAATAGCGGCTAAAACTAAGTTTCCGCAGACGCCTCCATCCTCCTCCAGGCTCCGCTCATCCGCGGTGACGGTCCAACATTCACCCGGTGAATGTCCGCAGACTCACCTGGCGCAGTAGCGGTCCGATCCTGGTCTCAGTGCAGTCCGATGTCCCCCTGGTTAGCGCAACTAGCTGCTGCTGCACACAATTGAAATGCAGGCATGTATCTGGGCTCTGGTATGCGCCACAGGCACAGTGCTGCCTCTATGCCGGGGGGGGGGTGGCTCCTCACAGCCAGCAGGCTCGTCCGCTGCTGTCCCGCCTACGACGGACCGCGCACACGCACAAAGCGACCGCGCAGATCAATAACCGCTCTCCGGGTCCAGCTGAGTCCACCTGGGGACAGATGTCAACATGCGTCGGGGTCGCGGGTGCTGATGCATCAGCGTGTCTGTAAACCTGCGCTGCTTGCGCAATAACAAGCTGCGCCGGACTGGGACAGTGTGAGCAGGACGCCTTTAAAACTCGATCCCCCAAATATCTGAGCCGCACACACCCACCACACGCAGCCTATAGACAACCTGCTGCTCCCTCTGCGCTCTTTCCTCTTCCCCTCTGCATCATTGGCTGGCACAGACCAACCCTCCAATTTGCTGCAAACCAATGACATGCACCAGGAAATAATCACTGCAACTGTTGCAGTGCAACGTTACAAATAAAGTTATTATAACATTAGGCTCTGTGGTGACCTCCAGATGAGATCAGAGGGGAACAAACAGCAGCACTCACCTACATGTTGAAGTGTTTCTCCGGGCTCCTGCTGTGAAACACCCCCCTCTCCTGTCTGACAGTGACTGGAGCAGCAACCTCACAACAACTCAGCACAAACACAAGCAGGTTTCTGGGTTTCACAGTGGCATTTTTTATTACAAATGGGAAAAACTGGAGGAGCAAAGTGTGGCGTCCGTTTGCTTCCACGCTGAATGATGACAACATGTTCTCATCAATAACAGTAAAGGAAATGTATGTTGTGGTTATGTACAGTGTGTGAATGTTGGAGCCTTCAGCATCCTCCCCTCCAGGCTCCTCCACCCTTATTCTTCCCTCGTCTTCCTCCTCCTCCTCCTCCTCCTCCTGGTCCTCCTCTCACTTTCTTCCTCACACCACTTGCTTGTTCTGTGTCGTCCTCGTCTCCATCTCCTCCTTTGGGTCTTTTCCTTTTCTCACCTTGTTCCTTCATTTCCTGAGGAGAGCAACATTTTTACTCCACGTTATGTTTGATTTAAAAGTTAACGCAGATGCATGCGACAGATACGACCTTAGGCTTTCTCCCCCTCGGCCCTGTCAGACTAACTCACTACACACTCGCCATTTCCAAATGGGTTATTTTTATTCAATTTATAATAATGACAGAAAAAGCTATTATCCATTCATCTGATATATTTTAACAATTAAATATTTATTTTAAAATAACTTTTTTCAAATATTTAAACCACATCTTTATCAGCTTTAAGTAACATTTTTAGCTTAACTGTTTGTCATTTATAGCTATTTTAACATAATTAGTTTGCTGTTTTATCCATTATTTTTAGCTATTTCAACTTTTTTCCTTCTGTTTGCCATGTTTAACCATTTTAACCATTTATTTGTTAAAATTAGCTAAACATTTAAATTTAGCTTTGTATTTCATCCATTATTTTTTAGCTATTTCAACTTTCTTGCTAACTATATGCTATTTTCTTCATTTAATCATTTAGCCATCACTCTTAAGTTTGTTATCTAAATACTTTTAGCTCACTCTTACTTTTAGCTTAGCTTTTTAGCAAACCATTAACTTTCTTGCTATCAGTTATCAATTTTAGGCATTTACCCATTACTCTTACATACAAAACATTTACCCAGAACCCAGAAACTTGCAATTATTATTATTCTTTAGCAAAGTAATATATTTCAACCATTTATTCATTAAAAATAGCTGGATAAATGGCTAAAATAAAGCTTTCCAAGAAGTAAAAACTCAAAACAGATGGCTGAATGTGAGGGATGAAATAGCAAGCTAAATTAAAATATGTTTTATCCAGAACTTTAAGAAGCCCTTTAATATGTGAAACTGTCCTTCCACATTTAGACATTAAGTTTATTAGCTCCTCCAGTTACTTTTAGGTAACTGTATAAACTTGTATTAGCTTACTCACTAGTTTTCACACACACACCATTGCACATTATATCCCCCTCCATTCACAGCCTTACAGACACATCTCTATCTCCACCCACAGGCCTTTTTTAAGCTTGTACATGAGCAGAAGTTGAAATGTAGAACTTACTTAGTGCTCAACTATTAATCTAGTAGCAATCAAGATGTAAGCATGTGCAATTATATGACTGAAAGGCTGTGATTTCAATAAATATAGACATATGTGTGTGAACGTGACAACCTGAGTTTGCTACTAAACTTATAATCAGATGACTAGTCTCCGTTAAAGCAGCAGATTGTGTGGTTACATGTCGTCCTGGTGTGCAGTGGTGTCAGTTTAATTATTTTTTTTCAAAATTTTAAATCAAATTTAGAAAAACCTTTCTGGTGTAAAAAGTTTTAAAAAATCTAGTTTAAACAAGGCAGAATCAAACTGTCTGCCACAAATCTTCATAGTGTTAATATAAAATAAATACAGTATTTATAAGACTATAGATGAGACTGATCAGTGTGTGACAGAGCAGCGGTTAGTGTGAATCATAAACAAGCTGAAACGACCGATCATTCATCCTGTTGTTCGTGCCTAAAACTTCTCCTTTGATTTGGTTAAAGTTACATTTAAAGTGCTGATTCAGGTTTAATCCTGTTTATTCTCAGCACGTACAAAGTTCAGTAGTGTGACTTAATTTAAAAGTTTGATTAACCTCCATTTTTAACCTCCACAACTGGGAGGCAAAATATTTCCAGTTCAATCCTGCCATCTGCTGGAATGTTAGTATATTGTGTTAGGTTCTTTTCTTGTAACAGCCTTTTCTTCTGTCTTAACCAAAAAGACTTAAAGTGTCCACAGGAGGTTCAGAACTCCAGCCAGTCTCATTACATCACAAGTACTAAGCCTACTTTGGGTCGATGCCTAACGATGTAGCATATTAAATGTTATCTGATGCCAGAGCAGGTGATAAAGAGTAAGTCTTACTCCACACACAGTCAGAACAGTGGTTATACTGTGAAATGACTCACCATCCTGGCAAACCTCTGCGCCTCGCTCACCCTCTCCACCAGCATCATCACTTCCTCCTCCTGCGTGGGGAAAGCAGGTAGTTTCTTCCCGATCAGAGTCTCGATCCTCTGGAAAAGCTCCACATCATACCTGAGGTAATGTCGAAGGTGCTCAGTTAACAGCAGCGCACTGGAAAAGGACGCAGATACGCTCTGGCAGTCTAATATTTTTGAATCAGTAAAAATAAAGCAGCACTTACTGGGTGACAAAGGTGATGGACTTCCCAGACCGCCCTGCTCTGGCTGTCCGGCCGACTCTGTGGATGTAATCCTACGAGGGCAGACGTCACAAGATGCTTCGGGTCAAATCAGTGAAACTAATGAAATCAGCAAACAAACCAGTAAAGTGACTTTCAGCACCACGGTACCTTGGAGTGAGTGGGGATGTCGTAATTAATGACACAGTCCACATGAGGAATATCAAGGCCTCTGGACGCCACGTCGGTTGCCAGCAACACGGATCGAGACTTGGACTTGAACTTGTTAAGCGCTCCTAGACGTTTATTCTGGACACATGAAGGAGACCCAGAGCGTCAATACGCCATTTAAACAAGAACTGTACATGGATAAATCAGTGATGAAACATGAAACAAGTCAAAACAAGTTTAATTAACTTAACTATGTCTTAGGGTTTTTACAGCAGGCAGTGTGTGTGTGTGTGTATCTCTACCTGACTCATCTGTCCGTGCAGAGGAATAGCAGTGATGCCAAGGTTCCTCAACAACAGCGCCACCCGCTGGGCGTTGTTACACGTGCTGCAGAAAATCATAAAGGAGTTACCGGCCAGCTCGTTGAGGATGGACACCAGGTAACAGTCCTGCAGAAAACACAACAGAGTCACGTACTATAACGTCCTGCACCAAACAACAAAGCAGCTTCACGCGGTGAATCAGGCCGAAGGCAGCGAATCAGAGCATCAAATTCAGAATGTGAACCAGAATAGGAGAAAAGAAACTTGGCTTGTTAGTCCATGAAAAACACCACAATACATTTTGCAAGTAAGTTTGAGTTAAAGCTCACTGTAACCCCTTATAATTCATATTAATGCTTAAAGTATAAATGGTGAGGGACATAATGAAAGTTACACTTAGTTACTTACAAACTTACACTTTACACAGAATCCAAGAAAGGAGACGTTTCTTTTAAGCTGCACAGCGACGTGCTCAACCAACTGTAACTTCAAGAAGTGTAAGAAACCTGTTTTCTGAAAACTCCGACACCAACTGACACCAACGATATTCAAGTGCAGGTTTAATGCCAAATTCTAAAATACATAATAATAATAATAATAATTATTGATACTTTATTGATCTCCTTGTACTGCATGTACAACACAGTGATACTACAGCAGTGGTTTTCAACCCTCACAGCTTCATCAGCAGTAGGGATGGTGGGAAAACAAGCAGGACAGTGTGCCTTGAGGACCAGGGTTGAAAACCACTGTACTACAGGGTTTTGGTGTCTTGTACAAGGACACCTCAACATGTAGCAACAGGAGGACCAGGATTCGAACCTTGGGGTTGAAAGACAACTGCCCCACCAACTGAGCTGCAGGGACAGTTTGCAGCAAATACTCCAATACATCACAATATTAAATGATGACGTTTCCATCTAAATGCAGTTTATTCTTTAACAGACCTTATTTTGGAAGAGTGGTTTACAGATTCTAACTGTTTAGAGAGAGACACGAGTCTTTTATGTTATTTTTGTTGGGGGGGGGCTGACTACGATGAGAGAGAGACACCAGTGCTGCATTTCAATGCACAAACTGACTGGGTTTCTCTAATTCCCTACCCTGATTTTGGAAACCAGGTTTTCCCGTTTACATGACAATTAAGAAACCTGACTGTAATTGGATTAATGTCCATATAAACGCACTGATGTAAAGTGGAAACCTGGTAGGGGAATTTAAAAATTAGACTTTAATGTACTGTAAGTGTGTAAGTGTTGAACAGAAGCTTGTGCCCATGTAGCCAGAGAAAAACAGGAAGATGTCACCTACATAAAGCAGCAGCACAAACAAACAATGTTACTAAAAGCCAGTTTTAGCTGATCCATGCTGAACATGATGAAACTGTACAATATTCCAAAATGCCCGGACGGTCTGAAGCACTGAAATGGTTTCTCTCCACTCTCAGTGAGGTGGTGGTGGTGAAACCAGATCACTTAGGAGCTCACAGAAAATCTGTCAAAAATAAACCAAACAAATAACCAATACACTGATCTTATGTGTTGTACCTTGTACTTGGACGGTATGAAGATGTAGTACTGCTGCAGCTTGTCTACTGTAGAGTATTTGGTAGAAACGGCACACTTCACTGGATCCTTCAGAGCAGCTCTCTGTAGTTTCTGAACCTGTAGACAAATGAAAGCGTCAGTGGAAGAGAACAGTGTGTAGACTCAGCTCTGCCCCGCCCAGATATGCCCCGCCCCGCTATGCCCCACCCCAGCGTCTCCAGCTCCTTAGTTTAAAAAAGAAAAAAACTGTTTGTCTACCTTCTTGGTCATAGTGGCAGAGAACAGGAATGTGCGTCTCTCTCTGGGAATCACCTTCAGGATTTTGTCCACCTGCCAACAGATTTCATTATTTTGTTGGGGATATTTAACACAACTGACATAAAGAACAATATTTAAACTGAATGAAAACTTATAACCACCCACCTCCGTCTCAAAGTCCATGTTGAGGATTCTGTCCGCTTCATCCATGACCAGGAACTTCAGAGCTCGTAGGGAGAAGCCCTTTGTGTTCTCCAGGTGATCGATGAGCCGACCGGGCGTCGCTGAGAACACATTCAAATCTATTGTTCATCATCATTTTAAAGATATAAGCATCAGCTGAGGTCATATTTCATAAGAACAGTTTGTGTTAAAGTATTCAACACACTGTTTGTAAATCCAACACAAGACATAACAGGTGTGGCCAATATAACTTCTGTCTATTTACATGTTCGCACTTAACAAATTCTTCATTAATTACATGATTTATTCTACATTATAATTACATCTCTATAAAAATAAACATTTTTTGTCCTGACAACAGTTAACAAGATTTGACGTTTTGTTAAGTTAAAAATATTAAAATAAAAATAGGAGGCTGAAGAAACTGTTTTCTGTCTTGTTCTCAATATAAAAAAGTTTACATCCCC
>OMLM01003772.1:276462-318466 GCA_900302695.1 Helostoma temminkii | reverse complement strand
TTGACGTTAATAATTTGTGGGTGAGACACTTAATATGCTAAAATATCCCTTTAGTCAACCAATATAGTCTGTGAGTTTGGCTTTTCAGTGAAAGAAGACAAAGGTGAGGTAAAAAGAGAATAAAGGCAGTGTCAGTTATTCTACACATGGACACTCATGAAGGAGAACAGAAATGTCTTCTGATTTTTCTTTTGTGATATCCAGTTGTGATGTAATTTTTATCCGTTTGTAAAGACCTTCAGGGGTGGCCTGGTTTACCCTCAGGGCGTGTGGCCTCGGCAGGCGATTCTCTGGGACAAGGGAGAACTATTGATGGTCCATGCTACTAGCCCAGGGCCAGCAATTCACAATATCTCATCTGCATAGTACACACACGCAGGTTTCCACACAGGCCTCTGCACGTGTGCACATAGATTCTCTCCCTCCACCTCCTCCTCCACAAAGCTGTTATTGTGGCCTCCATCTCTGCTCTGTCCAATTAAAACAGACGGGATAAGGGCATCTCTTCACCCACCCACACTCTCTCTTCCTCCTTGCTTTCCCCTCATTAATCATTCATCCCTGCCAAGCCACGCAGCCATCAGTCATGGGTGCATTGGGAGGTTTGGCTCGTATGACCAAGGGTCAGAGTTTAGCATCTGTACCAGAGGGCTTCCAATATTGATCTGTGTTTTTATTACTTTACCTAACTGACAAATTTATTTTGACTGTATGTGGTGATGACATGGATGGAAAGTCCTCCTGGGGAAAAAGATCAGATAAACAGGTTTAAAATGAACTGTAACTGAAAGCAATGCCCTAGATTCAGATATGTTGATTTCTATGCTAAGTTAAAATGTGCATTCCCGTCACATGAGGCTAAATGTAAGGTCAAAAGTTTAAAGCATAAAATGGTTTAAAGCCACAAATGCAGCTCTTGAAGTTACCCATGAGTCATTGTGTGTGCTGTGGTTTGTGCAGCATATCATGACACAGATTTTGAATGGTAAAATAGATTTAACCCTCTTTCAATACAGTTCCCACGAGTGTATGAATAGAGAGAGAAATCATAAAGAACAGGGGAATCATGTCATAGTGGATGTGGATGTGTTATGTCTATGCCTATTAGACAAAATTCCTCAGCAGCTTCCTTCAGAAAGGATGTTTTCTGTCCTTCCTGGTCATAAAAATAGCATCAATTTAAATCCATTCAATACAGATGATCCCTAAAATAGTAACTGGCCTGTGTCCTGTTTGCTTCTGTAGATTCAGGGGTTGATGGGGCTAAACTTTTCTTTTGGAGTACTAGTGTTATCAACATCTGTCCTGAGAAGGTGGGGTAACTACAGAAGGAGTTTCATTTCTTCAGTTCAGATCTTTAGGATGGTCAGCAAAAAAGCCTATTGATACATTCAGCATAATACATTTATTTATAAATTAATACATTTAGTATAAATATGCAATTTTAAAGCAACTACACATCAGTTATTCCAATAGTTTTAAGTTGAGATGGTCATTGCTGCTACTCTGGGCTAGTCAACTTTTAGGCTAGTCAACTTTTAGGCTAGCTAGTTTAGCTCTTTTATTCTTTTGCAGCAATTAACTTCTACTTTATTAAGTTAATTACCAAGATGCCAAGGTCAGATAAAGTTTGTTTTTTGGCCATAGCTAGTTATGGATATCTCACTGGCTAGCTTTAACTGCATTTGGCTGCATTGCTTCAAACTACTTGTGTATTTAACTGGATTGCTTCTTAGCTATGTCTTGTAGTAAATATTGATTTAATTTACACTTTATGACACAATTTCTATATGGCAAAACAAATACCAACAAGTGGTCTTAAATAAAAATCTTAAAACAGTTTTCATCTGTAAATATATAGCATGTACAAAAGTAAGGGGACAAATAATGAATATCATTTGCATTTGAATGTTCTGTTTTCTCAAAATCATTTCACCCCACAGATTCATAACAGGAAAAAGTTTTCTTGTATTTCAGTTTGTGGTGGTACTTGACACACGGAAACAAAAACAAGCCGCTGTAATGGGGAAGAACTTGGTTCATAGTTCTGTGAAGTATGAGGTTATTTGAAGGTCTGGGACTTCCTGTTTCTCATGGAGCTGTAGGCACTCTAAAACATGTAAGGGCACTAGGTTGTTTGAGTCAAATTTAGATTCCACTTGTGAGACATTAGGGCATAGTAAAGTGGAAAGGTTATTGCCCTCAAACCTGCCTTTGCATGACTGAGTGAGTGTCAGTTCTGCTTTGCTGAAATAGACACTGTTTTGGTCTGAGGTGGCTGTTAATAATAAACTCAGAAAACATCTCAACTGTCTCGCTACACGTCTCAAATACTGCAAGACATCTGACAGAAATAAATGCCAGACGAAAATTTACTAAAATTTTGCAATGGGTGGTGTGATTAGACACCTCTGAGTTTGCACAGTGCTGTCTGATAAAATGTATCATCAATAAAAACTGTGCACATCTAGCAGCACTAAAAAGAGGTCCCATGCTCTCTTGAGGAATGCTGCTCTTCATTTGTCCTGCTATAGGATTACCCAGCAAGTCTCTGTTAAGGCACAGCTCAATGTGGGCTTAAATGAATCAGGAGCATACAAGTGTATGGCTGGGTCAAGTGTGCCTGCTGGTGTTGGGCTTTTGTAGGAGTTTAAGCTTTAAGGCTGCCACTCCCCTGGTTGGGCCCATTTCCCAGATGCCAGAGCCCCTCTGATACAGCAGTGAATGAGGTTGGAGAACTGATGCTGAAAAAGATTCAATCTTGCAATCACAGAGCTTAAACTCTTAATTCTCAGATTCAATCTAAAGAACTTTCGTGCAACCTCAAACAGCCACTGCAAAGCAAACCCTACACAGATACATATCAACCCACATTAGGCATAGACATGACCTCACAATAATGCATTAGTGACTAAGATCCTGCAAGTCTGCAGTTCCTCAAAGAGAGACGACAAAGCTGCACTGTCAGAGTGCTGAGATAAGAGACAGTTTTAGTGAGCTATTAAAGTTCACATATCCCATCAAATGTGTCAAATGCAGAAAAACAAAATCTCACAGCAGGACAATGTTACACTGCAGAGCAGCTGGCAAGGGGGTAAACTGGGTTCAATGCTGAGGTGTGTGTTCGCTGATACAGCACCACTACACATGTAGTGGTTGTCTGTTATGTATATTGGCAACAATAGACTTCAGACAGGAGGTACATTAGCTGCTGATAACCATCATAAGAAGTGCAGTGGCGGGCAGGTGTTTTCCTTTGTTGCACTGTGAGGTGGGATGTTGCCATACTGTTGGCCACTAGTACAAGAAAGTGTATGACTTACTTATACTGATACTTCTAAAGTTATGACCCTGGTATTGGTTAACCTGAATCTTCTGTGTGAAAGTGATCTCACAGTCATTAGTCAAGCAGTACTGGTTGGTATGAGTGCCCCTCATAAATACTTCACACTTCATTCCTTTCAAAGAGTAAGACCGGAAATCATACATCATTACAATGTATGGAGTTTCCCAGTGGTTTGCCCTTCAGAAATTTGCTGTTGGCTTTCTAAGTGTGTTTTTACCGTTAAACCAATACTGTTTTAATAAGAAGTATTTTTACTAATTATTGATACTTATTTTACCATAGATAAAGCTGTCATGAGAGTCTTCTAAACCCAGTACATGTCTCATTTCCTTTAAGTACTTAGTTGTCTTATGGACAGATGTGAAAACCGGGGGTCAGATCTTCGTTAATGATCACGTATTCAGGGCAACATCAGCTATTTAGACAAAATTAAATAGGAAGGAAAGGGATGGTGGAGTAGGAACTGAGGAGAGGAACAGGGGAAAAGATGATCATGTACTTTTATTCATCATCATGAAAGGAAACACCAAGAATATAAAACTCATACTCACAGACATGATTACTGTACACCACCCTCAGTCATTTACATAACAATTTCCACAGCGGTGGCATTTCCACTGCATAGTGGGGCTGGTTTTGTGTCAGAGGATAAAGTCACCCCAGAGTGGCAGATGGTAGATCAGGCCCAGCAGGGAGAGGGGACAGAGGGGAGAGAAGGCAAAAGAGGCTGTCCCACAGTCACAAAAGTGTTCAGGGTCAGAGGTCGGGGAAGCATCTGCTCTGGCCTGAGGGGACATTGCATCACTGGGAGACACTTGTTGCTGTGGTGTGTTCTGCTGAGCTTTTCAGCGTGTGGGTGGATCTTTATCTCAGACTAGCCTGACTTCAAGACAAAGAGGATCTATTACAGTTAAAGTGGGTTAACACACACAAGTGAGCACACACACCATTAATATTATCTCTGTCTCACAATTTTTTAAAAACCTGAGTAAATATTATTACCAAAACAATGAATTCCCTAGGTGATTCTTCAGGGTGCTTTTTATAGTCCAGTGAAATGATGAGCAGGGAAACTTCAAAGCCACCCCAAATGTTTTTACAGTCTTCTGCCAACTGTCTGGGCTCCCTGTGGGGGACATGGGGTTGTTAAAAACTCCTTGATTTGGTCTCACTTAACTGAGTCAACAACAGTGAGTTTTCAGCAGTCCTGTGTGACATATGGGGAACGCTGTAAAAAGCAAACTGCTGGAGTTGTAAAAAAGTCTACACAAAAGAAACATGAGAAAACAGAACATAGAAAAGCTGCATTTGTGTTAAAGAAGCAACACAGAGGCAACTGGCGGGAAAGTAAAGTTAGTGCTATGTATTATAAAAAGGAAATCAAAAGAGTAACAGGTAAGAAATTAAGAATGTGTATGGTGGTTGAAGGGCGAGTTGAAGAGACAGAAGTTGCAACAGCTGACTTCACATGGCTTCTTTATGTCCCTGGAGGAGAGGTTGGCTTTTCAGCACCCCCATCTGACAAGGGGACAGAGGGTAGAGAGGAAGAGGGGGGGGATAAGGGGGAAGGAGGAGGAGAAAGGAGGAGTGGGGAGGAGTAGGAGTTCTGTCCAACAGCTGCCTTCATTAACATGTGCACCTGCTCCCTGTGGAGATTCTAGGAGGCCAACAGATGCCATCCCTATAAACACACACTCACGCACAACTACACACACTCACCAAGCGCCAATTCAAATATAAACATCTTTTTTTTTACTTTAAATTTACCTAAGTGTGACTTGAAGGACTTTACAGTTTTGTAGAAGCCTTCATTTGTATGTTGACACTGTAAAGGCTGCTCTGTCCTTGTCATTGTCAAGCTGCTGTCCTAAAGTTATGTATTCACTCCTCATAATCAGGTTGTTTGAGCTATGTGACTATGGCATAATCTGTCCTTGGTCTGGATATGAGGGACAGACCCAGGGGCTTAGAGCCTGAATTCAATGCTTCATATAAGGCACCCAGGGTCGGCACAGACCCCTTGATCTCTACAATCATTCAGGATGAGTGTGGACAGCATGGGGGTGAAAGGTAGATGGGAACAGGCTGCTACGGCTACACACTTTAGTGGTCCCAGCAGAATGTGTTTTTAAGGTTCTGAGGGAGTCTAATCCAAAGAGACACACTAAAAAACACACTGTCCCTGTCACAGTGCAGTGGGACTTTGCTGGGCTGACAGCCTTTACCCCCCTCAGCTCACTGTACCCCTTTTGTTTATATAATTATCTAATGACTTTGACAAGAAAAAGATTCTGGCTGTCTAATCATAACTGTTTCCCCTCTCACTGTCTACCCCAAGGTGTCCCAGTGACTTCATAGGCAATCGGTGCCAGTATCCAAACCCCTGCAGCCCTTCACCATGTCGCAACGGTGGCGAATGCCGTGCTGTTTCCCATGGCAACACGTTTGATTTCCGCTGCGTGTGCCGCTTGGGTTTCACCGACCGGCTGTGCCTGACTCCTACCAACCATGCTTGCATGAGTTCCCCTTGTCGCAATGGAGGAACCTGTGATCTTATTACTCTGACTGCCTACCGCTGCCGCTGCCCCCCTGGATGGTCAGGTATGTCACTAATATTCATCAGCTCAAGTTACTATTTGTATTCTCTTTTGAAACATGACTAATGACTCTGTTTTGCTGTGGTGTTTTCAAGGCAAAACCTGCCAGATTGCCAACCCATGTGCTTCAAATCCATGTGCAAACGGTGGCCAGTGCTCAGCCTTTGAGTCCACTTACATCTGCACCTGCCCACCCACCTTTAGTGGTCAAACCTGCAAGCAAGACATCAACGAGTGCGCCCAGACTCCCTCTCCTTGTCTTAATGGTGGCACATGTGTGAATGAGGTGGGCTCATATCACTGCCGCTGTCCTCAAGAGTATACTGGTGAACACTGCGAGACCCCTTTCATGCCATGCAGCCCCTCACCATGCCAGAATGGAGGCACCTGCATCCAGAAAGGAGACACCACCTATGACTGTAGCTGCCTGCCAGGTAACACATAAACACATATCTTCACTAGAATAAGCAGAACAATAGTAGCTAACACTTTCCTTTGACATATGGAGATGCATATGCCTAGCGCAGCAACAAAGCACACACTTGTTTTACTATTACATCAGTTGACCTAAAAACAAGTCGGTTATTGTAGTAAAATCTCACTGGGTGTCTCTGGTCACCCCCCTCCCCTCACTCTCTGCCAGCCTTCAGTGGCAGGATGCAGTCACACAGACGTTTCCTTCTGATAATCACCAGCAAACCCCCACATCACCAGGAATACACACATGCACATAAACGTATAGCTATACACTCCCTATTTATGAGGTCACACACAAAAATATTTTGTTTTTCAGCTAAATACAGCTGGTCCATTTGCCATTGTTGTGTTGACACCCAGTGCCGTTGCAGTGTTGCGTAAAACTTTGGTTAACCTTGGGTAATTGTGGTTACTGCTGTTAGAGTGTAGAAATGTTCCCCCTCCAAACCACATTGTAGTTCTCTGAAAGTTTCAATATTTGGTCAATATTTTAAACTCTAAACTGTCTTAACTGTGTTTGTATACCTCTAACCAGCACAGAGCAAATTGTTTGGATATGCAGATGAATGAGGGATATTGTGGGGTTGTGTGTTAAAGTTTAACCCATGCTGTGTGTGTCTCGTGGGTGTCCGTGCTGGAATGCGTTTAGATACTGAAGCTGTACAGGCACCTGCAGAGATGTGGGTTGATAGTTAATCAGATTATCATGGCTGTAAAACACCCACTCAATCCTTTGATGTTTGAACAGGAGACAAGCTGCACTGTCATCTACAAGGCATTAAAACAGTCTGCCACAAGGATATTACTTAAGTGCCCTATGATAACGAGGGGGGGTGTAGTCTGAATATTAACCACAATCAAACAAACAACAATTTTCCCTTTTGTCTTGCTCTCTCACTGTTCATTAGGTTTCACAGGTCAAAACTGTGAGCACAACATCGATGACTGTCCAGGTCACAACTGCCAGAACGGCGGCGTGTGTGTAGATGGTGTGAACACCTACAACTGCCAGTGCCCACCTCATTACACAGGTTATTATTAAAATCTAACCTAAAAAAATCTTAATCTAAAATCTTTTTATAAACTTCCCTCACACTGTACTTATGCCCATTTTCATTTTAAAACTCTTTCAGGTCAATACTGCACAGAAAATGTCAACGAGTGTGAGCTGATGCCAAACGCATGTCAGAATGGAGGTACATGTCACGACACTCACGGCAGCTACCACTGCGTTTGTGTGAATGGGTGGACAGGTGACGACTGCAGCGAGAACATTGATGACTGTGCAAGTGCAGCTTGTTATCATGGTGCAACCTGCCATGACCGCGTAGCGTCTTTCTTCTGCGAATGTCCTCATGGGCGCACAGGTACAAATCCCATACATACAGTCTACACACACAGAACATAATCCTTTTCAAGTGATTAAATGTAATGTTATGCTGCTTACAGGTTTGCTGTGTCACCTCGATGATGCCTGCATCAGCAACCCATGTCAAAAAGGCTCCAACTGTGACACCAATCCAGTCAATGGCAAAGCAATTTGCACCTGTCCGCCAGGTTACACCGGGTCTGCCTGTAACCTGGATATTGATGAGTGCTCCCTCGGTGAGTTAAAATGACAACATTGTCTTTCCTCTGGTTTGGTTTAAGAATAAAAAAATGTGTGGTTGTTGGGCTTTAATTACCACATACTGTATACTGTATATGAAAACTAGTATCTTAAATATTTTAGGTGCCAACCCATGTGAACATGGTGGTCGCTGCCTCAACACCAAAGGATCTTTCCAGTGCAAGTGTCTTCAGGGATATGCAGGTCCTCGTTGCGAGATGGACGTCAATGAATGCATGTCTAATCCTTGCCATAATGATGCCACGTGTCTAGACCAGATTGGAGGTTTCCACTGCATTTGTATGCCAGGTAGGTACATCGAGTTTACTGCAGAGAATGGAAAAGTTAAAAGCATGACTCTTTTTTTAGTTTTGGGCTATAATGAAACTGTGAACAGTGACTATGCTAAGAAAAGAAATTTGACAATAAAATAAACAATTTGTGTGTCTGAATTCAGGATACCAGGGTGTGTTCTGCCACATCAACACAGATGAATGTGCCAGCCAACCATGTCTCAATAATGGCAAATGCATTGACAAGATCAACTCCTTCCACTGCGAATGTCCCAAAGGTGAGAAATAATCAGGGACTAGGAAAGATGATGGAGTAAATGGAGCGAGAGAAATAGGTTTCAGAATCTTTTGCTCCTTTTTTTTGGTGAGACACTGAGAGCAGTGAAGAAGCTATAAAAGAGCAGATCATTAACTCAGCTGTCCATGAGTAAAACCTACCATGTATGGTTCACAGATTGAAAGTAAATAATTTACTTCTTCTAATAGTGTAACTTACTGGAGGGTTTTAAGCCGAACAAACCAAACTGCAAAAACATTAGCATATTTGGCGGGCATAGGAGTTTGTGTTAGAGCTTAGCGCCAAAAATGGGGGGCAGGGACTGGTTTATGGCTGGTAAGCTGGAGGCTATTGTGTTGTAGTTTGAAAGAAAGATTTCACTGCACAGTAAGAGCAGAGGAAAAGGGGGGTGAACGGAGTGTTGTGGAATGATTCGTTAGAACCTTCTTCAGATGCAAATTAGTTTTTTTGGTTCTCCGTCTTCACATTATGCGTCCTGTAGCAATGATGTATAGAATACAATAAATGACTACATACATAAATTACATGATAAACCACACACTTACCCTGAAGAAAAGTTTAACTAACTATTTTGCTCAATGCACCTGCAGGTTTTTCAGGGAACCTCTGTCAGGTGGATATTGATGAGTGTGCCAGCACTCCTTGCAAAAATGGAGCTAAGTGTACAGATGGTCCCAACAAGTACTCCTGTGAATGTGCTGAAGGTAAACCAAACTACTGCTTTCTCCAATCTCATATAAATATATAATATTTTTGTTCATCTCTTGCAAGTGTCGCAGTTGCTAAACACATTATATTTTTGTTTAGGTTACACAGGACAGCACTGTGAGACTGACATCAATGAGTGCTACTCTGACCCCTGCCACTATGGGACCTGTAAGGATGGCCTGGCTTCCTTCACATGCTTGTGCCGCCCTGGCTACACTGGCCGCCTGTGTGAAACCAACATAAATGAGTGTCTGAGCCAGCCCTGTAAGAATGGTGGTACTTGCCAAGATAGGGAGAATTCATACATCTGTTCTTGTCCCAAAGGCACTGCAGGTGAGACATTTGATGTCCACATTTAAGTATGATAAATCCTCCCGGTTAAAATGTCTAAATATTCCTTACATGGTTCCTTGTGCCCCAATTTACAGGTTTCAACTGTGAAGTGAATCTGGATGACTGTAAAAGCAAACCCTGTGACTATGGAAGATGCATAGACAAAATCAACGGCTATGAGTGTGCATGTGAGCCAGGCTACACAGGTGAGCACTGGGTGGAGTTTACAAGTGCATGGGGATGGTCCCCTGAGCTTTGGGAGGGGCAGATAGGACAGGTGGCTGGCGGGTCCACTCCTGCTGAACAATGGTGTCAAATTGCCTGTGTGGGATGGGGAAGATAGAGAAAAGAACACAGTCCCCAACCTGATACACACACACACACACGCACACACATACACATCTAACTTTGTTTGCAATTTGAAAAGACTGTGACGTTGAGCCTGGAAAGAGTCTGTAAGGCGATACTTTAAAAGGAAAAGAGCCTGGCCTTTAATCACATATCTAATTCTTCTTAGTGTGTAACTGCACGACAAATCCTGCTAATAACTGACTGAAGTGTTTTGACTTCACTTGTTGTGCTGACACTTGTATACGTGTAATGTGTATATGACAAAGTGGACCGCTCTTGTAGTCCTCCCTTTCATGGTCCACCAGACCTGGTTCTAACTGATAGTCACTGTGTGATTATGCAGAAAGGGTGCATGAAGGAAGTGTGTGTGTGTGTGTGCAGGCTGCTGTGCATCCCTCCCCCTTCTTCTCCCCTTCATCTTTTTGTGCTGATGGGGTGAGTGTGGAGGGCACGACAGGACTGAGACACAGAGGGACAGAGGACTATTGTAAGTGAAGATCAGGCAGTTGGACCCTTCTCTCCTGATTGATGAAGAGCTGAGGAGGAGGGAGTTGGGTAGGGGAACAGAGGGGGGTTTAATTGTTACTCGGCCGTGTGTGAAATGGGTCTGGCTTTCTGTCCCTGTAAACAGCCCTGGTTGAAGTTAGTTCTTCCTGGATAGGGGGTGGTGGATGTGAATAGTGAGAGTAGCTCCCCCCCACCCCACCGTCTCCTGGCAGCACCACCCCATCTCAGATCCAGCTGAAACCCGCCTTCTGCCTATTCAATAGGGCCCCATTCAATCAATGGAGGAGAGGCAAAAGGGCCTCCAGGGGCTACCAGGCTAGGCACACATTGGAGCTGCTACAGCTTCTGATTGTTGAATGTTGAGGGAGTCTTTAGTGTTGGCTCTCTATTGTCCAAAAGCCACACAGTTCACCTCAACTAGCACCATAAATAACCTCAAAGAATACCACACTGGAGAATGTAGCTGTGGGGCTAATGGCTAGTTTTGCTCCATAGTCATTAAATCATATCCCATTGTCTTTCAGGAGCAATGTGTAACATCAACATAGATGATTGTGCCATCAACCCCTGTCACAATGGGGGCACGTGTATTGACGGGATCAACAGCTTTACCTGCCTGTGCCCAGAAGGCTACAATGATGCCACCTGTTTGTCACAAATAGATGAGTGTGGCAGTAACCCCTGCATCCATGGCCGATGTCAGGACCTTATCAATGGGTGAGTTTAGATTAACTTTTAAAGTGAGTGAGAAGCAAAAAGTGGCATGACTAACCTGTCTTTTTCTATTTCTTCATAAAGCTATAAATGTACATGTGATTCTGGATGGAGTGGTCCAAACTGTGACATCAATAACAACGAGTGCGAGTCCAACCCGTGTATGAATGGGGGAACCTGCAAGGATATGACCAGTGGATACCACTGCACATGCAGAGCGGGCTTTACTGGTGAGTTATGACCTGTGCGACCTTTCCTCACTACTTTTCTTCCCTGTTAGCCTGTATCTAACCCAAGTGTGTTGTCTAATCCCGCCACTGTAGGTCCTAACTGCCAAACTAACATCAACGAGTGTGCCTCCAACCCCTGCCTCAACCAGGGCACCTGCATCGATGATGTGGCTGGATACAAGTGCAATTGTTTGCTTCCTTACACTGGTACGAGAGAGTTAGCTGATTTTCTTTTTTTTTTATTAGGCTGTTATCTATGTTGTCAGTTCTGTTAGCTGTTAACTGAACTGTTTGCAAAGGTCTCAAAATGTAAAGGCAATCTCCAACTTTCCACACAGCAGGATTATCCTATGTGATTATCCTGTGTTGTTTTAGAAAACACCACCCAATGGTCACTAACAGGGATGTCTGTTTTTGGCATCTCTGTGTGGAAAGATCTGCCTGTCTGTTTTGAGGGATAACAGAGTGTGTGTGTGAAATAACATGTTACAGCAGCTAATACAAGATGGAGCCCCCTAGCCTGCTCCAAGCCCTATTCCCACTTCCGCCACGTCCTGTTTCCTGTCTGTGATCACACAATAGCAGGAAACAGGAAGTGCCTTCCTGTTTGACTAAGTCATTGTGGAAATGGATAAGGAAATGGGATGAAAGTGGAATTTTAGATTCTTCAAAATCAGATATTTTAAAGAATTATAGAAATGTAATACACATTTGTTTTTTTGTTATTTGTTATTGAAGCAGATTTTATCATTGTAATATCAACACTCATGTTTTCTTTCTGATTTTCACCAGGTGACAACTGTGAGACTCTGTTGGCTCCCTGCAGCCCCAGGCCATGTAAAAATGGAGGAGTTTGCAAGGAATCTGAAGACTACCAGAGTTTCTCTTGCAGCTGCCCTGAAGGATGGCAAGGTAACCATCAGGCTGTGTCTGTTTCATACCTGTCCATAAATAGACTCACACAATGGACAATGAGATGAATTCATATTTGTCTTTGCTTTATTTCAAGGCCAAACATGTGAGATCGATATTAACGAATGTGTGAAGAGCCCATGCCGCAATGGTGCTATTTGCCACAACACTATGGGAGGATACCAGTGCAAGTGCCAGCCAGGTTACACTGGCCAGAAATGTGAGACAGACATTGATGACTGCAAACCAAGTAAGAAATCATTTTGCACCTTCACAAGCTTCCAACCTGTCCTGTATGATTTATAACACATTACTAAATGGTAATCTTATATTGTCTGTGTTTCAGATCCCTGCAGTAACGGCGGTCTGTGTCGTGATGACATAAACAGTTTCACATGTACATGCCTGCCCGGGTTTCGTGGCAGCAGATGTGAGCAGGACATTAATGAGTGTGAAAGTAACCCCTGTAGGAACGGGGCCAACTGCACGGATTGCGTCAACAGCTACACCTGCACCTGCCCTCCTGGCTTCAGTGGCATCAACTGTGAGATCAACACCAATGACTGCACTGACAGGTAGCTGACTTTATTGAAATGCTGTTTGTACTGTATTTATCTCCCACATCTCTTTGAATGATCAACCCAAAGTGGATAATAATGTTTTAACCTTTTTTTTCCCTTGTTTTTGTTCAGCTCTTGCTTCAATGGTGGTACATGTGTGGATGGAATTAATGCATTCGCCTGTCTGTGTCTACCTGGATTCACTGGCAGCTACTGCCAATATGATATCAATGAGTGTGACTCCAAACCATGCCTCAATGGAGGCACTTGTCTTGACAGTTATGGGACGTATAAATGCACCTGTCCTCATGGCTACACAGGAGTCAACTGCCAGGTAAAGATAACCCATCTTTTGTTGTTCTGTACTTATTGCACAACAGCTCTGTGTTTGGTGTGTAGCCTTGCCTAATTTATTAATAAATTGTTTAGAGTTTATTAAGTTTTGTTGTTTTTGTGTTTTGTCAGAATCTGGTGCGTTGGTGTGACTCTTCCCCCTGTAAAAATGGAGGCACCTGCTGGCAGCAGGGAGCCTCTTACACCTGCCAGTGTCAGTCGGGATGGACTGGCCTCTACTGTGACATCCCAAGTGTCTCGTGTGAGGTAGCAGCCAAACAGCAAGGTATGATGGTCAGCCAAAGGTTATTAGCTAATTAATTTTTGCAAGTCCTGTAACTAAACTGTACATCCTGTAACTCTTTCCACATTGATTTCAGGTGTGGAAGTTGCTCACCTGTGCAGGAACTCAGGCCAGTGTCTGGATGCTGGAAACACACATTACTGCCGCTGCCAGGCTGGCTACACTGGGAGTTACTGCCAGGAACAGGTGGATGAGTGCTCACCCAATCCTTGCCAGAATGGAGCCACCTGTACTGATTATTTGGGAGGCTACAGTTGTGAGGTAAAGAATAAATATTGTTACAACTCACATATACAGACATACTTCACTGTGTTTAAGAGGTGAACAAGAATGATTTACTAAATATTTAGATATGCAGATTGTGCAGGAGTTTTTCTTTATTTCTCTTTATTTATTGTTGATACCTATTGTATCTCTGCTAATTATAATACCTGTATTTTTTCTGTTAGTGTCTCCCTGGCTACCATGGTGTAAACTGCTCAAAAGAGATCAATGAATGTCAGTCTCAGCCCTGCCAGAATGGAGGCACATGCATTGACCTCATCAACACATACAAGTGCTCCTGCCCTAGAGGAACACAAGGTATATACCCACACAACACATTTAAATACACACCTAGTCAAATACAAAATCACACACAAAAATAATCCAAATAGATGATAAACAATAGCATATGAAAATTCCTTCACTTTATATTTGTCTAACTCTTGTACGTCTCCTATAGGTGTCCACTGTGAGATTAATTTGGATGACTGCAATCCCTTCACTGACCCACTGACCAAGGAGCCTAAGTGCTTCAACAATGGCAAGTGTGTGGACCGCATTGGAGGCTACCAGTGTGTGTGCCCTGCAGGTTACGTAGGCGAGCGCTGTGAGGGTGATGTCAACGAGTGTTTGTCAGACCCTTGTGACCCCAGAGGGTCCTACAACTGCATCCAGCTTACCAACAGCTATCGCTGCGAATGCCGCACTGGATATACAGGTACTGATGTGCATCTTTTAGCACAGAACAAGCATGCAGTATATTTATTTTTAGTATCTAAATGTTCATAAGTATGAGTACTTAGCACTTATGTTTTGCCTCTGGTCTCCAGGTCAGCGTTGTGACAAAGTGTTTGATGGCTGCAAAGGAAGACCCTGCAGAAATGGAGGGACATGTGCTGTTGCCAGTAACACGCCTCATGGTTTTATCTGCAAATGTCCACCTGTGAGTACAGCTTACAACTTAAATTATTGCTTCTTATGAAACACTTTTACAATCACTTTTTTAGTACAATCATCCTAATCTGTGTCTATTTCTGTACCTAAAGGGTTTCACCGGCTCTTCTTGCGAGTATGATTCTCGCTCCTGCGGAAGTCTGAATTGCAGGAACGGAGGTACATGTGTGTCTGGCCACCTTGGCCCACGCTGTCTGTGTCCACCAAACTTCACTGGACCTGAGTGCCAGACTCCTACTGACAGCCTTTGCATCTCCAACCCCTGCTACAATGGTGGAACATGCCAGATCACCACAGAAGCACCTTTCTTCCAATGCAGCTGCCCCAGCAACTTCAATGGCCTGCTGTGCCACATCCTTGACTATTCCTTTGTTGGAGGTTTTGGTAGTGACATCACCCCACCTCCGGAAGTGGAAGTGAGCTGTGAGATTCCTCAGTGTGACGAGTGGGCAGGCAACCACATCTGCGACTCACTGTGCAACAACCATGCCTGTGGTTGGGATGGAGGAGACTGCTCACTGAATTTTGATGATCCATGGCAAAACTGCTCTGCTGCTCTGCAGTGCTGGCGATATTTCAATGATGGCAAGTGTGATGGCCAGTGTAACAGTCCTGGGTGCCTTTATGATGGCTTTGATTGCCAAGGACAGGAAGGACAATGCAAGTAAGTACAGAAAACAGGAGAGAGCTTTGTCACAGATTTCTGTTCATGGAGAAAAAAAAAAGATCTAATATAATTCTATTTTTTTTGCAGCCCTCTGTATGACCAATACTGTAAAGACCACTATGCTGATGGCCACTGTGACCAGGGCTGCAACAATGCAGAATGTGAATGGGATGGTCTGGACTGTGCTAATAATATGCCAGAGAAGCTGGCAGATGGGCATTTAGTTCTGGTGGTTCACATTCCCCCAGAACAGCTTAAAAATCGGTCTTCAACCTTTCTCCGAGAGCTAAGCAGCGTCCTCCACACGAATGTGGTGTTCCGGCGTGATGCCAAAGGAGAACCCATGATCTTCCCTTACTATGGCAATGAACAGGACCTGGTTAAACATAATGTGCTGAAACGCTCGGCAGATGGATGGCCCGAGTGGACTTCGATGCCAGCAAGTGTTTTGGGCCAAGTGAAGGAGAGCGTTTCTGCCATGGTCAGTCCACGGAAACGCAGAGAACTGGATCCTCTGCAAGTCAAAGGGTAGGCACCACATAAAGTCACTTCTTTTAGCATATTAGTAATTTTTTGAGTAATATATGGAATGTTAATATTGCCAACAATTTCTGCTTGTAGGTCTGTGGTGTACTTGGAGATTGACAACCGTCAGTGTTACCAGCAGTCTACCGAATGTTTCCAGAGTGCCACAGATGTAGCTGCATTCCTTGGAGCTCTCGCCTCCAGAGGGAACCTCAATGTTCCTTACATTGAAGCTGTCACAAGTATGTAACTCATATCTGACCTTTCGTAAATATTGTATGTTTAGTGGATTGAATTTAAAAGTCACATTGTTGAAATCCTAATTAATATATGTTTTAACGTCTTTCCAGGTGTCAGCCCCACTTCCCAAAACCCAGAGCTCTACCCCATGTACATAGTATTCCTTGGTTTGGCTGCTTTGGGTTTCATCTGCCTAGGTGTTCTGGTGTCTCGTAAGCGGCGACGAGAGCATGGCCAACTCTGGTTTCCTGAGGGATTCAAGGTGTCTGAGCCCAGCAAAAAGAAACGCAGAGAGCCACTGGGAGAGGATTCTGTTGGACTGAAGTAAGTGAACATTGAAAGTGGAATATTGATGCAGCTGTGTGTCTTCTTAGTCTTGGCAGGCAGCATTGTACTGTATCATGTGTCTGTTGTGTTTGATATAATGTAAGTGGACTAACCTGCCTCTTCTTTACAGGCCCATGAAAAACTCGGACATCAATCTTATGGATGATAATCAAAATGAATGGGATGATGATGATCCTGACTGTAGGCCCTTCAGGGTAAGAGTAACAATTTGATATAGGACTGTTTTACTAGACTGTGTATTCCCAACCATTTTCTTATGTGTTCCGAATGCTGATGTGACGATTGGTGTGTTTTTCAGTTTGAGGAACAGTCCATGTTGGATTTGAGTGACCATACTGACCAGAGGAAATGGACACAGCAGCACCTGGATGCAGCTGATCTACGTATTGCATCTATTGCTCCTACCCCTCCTCAGGGAGAGATAGAGAATGACTGTATGGATGTCAATGTCAGAGGACCAGGTGTGTACATGTACAACTTAGAATCTATCAGAGAGTAATTTGTTATTATGTACCATGAAAATCAATTTTTATTCACTCACACATGACGGTGAATTTGTTATTATGTTCCTCTTTTAGATGGTTTCACTCCCCTGATGATTGCCTCCTGCAGCGGTGGAGGACTGGAGACTGGTAACAGTGAGGAAGAAGAGGATCCCTCTGCAGAAATCATCTCTGATTTCATTTACCAGGGCGCAAACCTGCACAACCAGACTGACCGTACAGGAGAGACTGCTCTCCACCTGGCTGCCCGGTATGCCCGTTCTGATGCTGCCAAACGCCTTCTAGAGTCCAGTGCTGATGCCAATGTTCAGGACAACATGGGTCGCACTCCTCTGCACGCTGCTGTAGCTGCAGATGCGCAGGGAGTATTCCAGGTAATGGCTTCCTCTACAGTTTATTCACGTACCTCTAGATTTTGAATTTTGATCAAATTTATTCAGCAGCTTGAAAGCACATATTTAAATAAGTTTATGTCCATGCAGATTTTAATCCGAAACCGTGCCACTGATCTTGACGCTCGCATGCATGACGGAACAACACCACTGATTCTGGCTGCCCGATTGGCAGTTGAGGGCATGGTGGAAGAGCTTATAAACTGCCACGCTGATGCAAATGCCACAGACGACTCTGGTAGCTAACTGTTTATCAACTTATCATCTACACAGTCAATAAAGATCCCTCTGTGTGCTCTGTTGTTATAATCAAACCCGCTCCTTTCATTCTCTGCAGGTAAATCTGCGCTTCACTGGGCCGCAGCCGTAAACAATGTGGAGGCTGCTATAGTACTGCTGAAAAATGGTGCCAACAAAGACATGCAAGACAACAAGGTGTGTGAAACCATTGTGATGTAATGTGATGTAATGTGATGACTGTGATGTACATATGTACATCTTTACAAAGATGTATACCTGGTGTATTAACAGTTTTTTGTTTGTTTGCACGTTAGGAAGAGACACCGCTCTTCCTTGCAGCCCGTGAAGGCAGCTATGAGACAGCTAAAGTTCTTCTGGACCACTTTGCCAATCGTGAGATCACTGACCATCTTGACCAGCTGCCCAGAGATATTGCACAAGAACGCATGCACCATGACATTGTCCGACTCCTGGATGAGTACAATGTGGTTACGAGTCCTGGGCTTCACAGTGCCCCTCTAAGCACGTCCAGTCTCTCACCACCTCTCTGTTCCCCTAATGACTACCTTGGCAACCTCAAGCCCACCCTGTCTGTAAAAAAGGTTCGCAAACCTACTTCTGCAGGAAAAGGAGGAAAAGATGGTGGCAAAGATAATAGGATGAAGAAGAAAAAGTTACCAGATGGGAAGAGCAATTTGCTGGACACATCAGCTGTTCTCTCTCCAGTTGAGTCCCTCGAGTCACCCCATGGCTATCTGTCTGATGTGGCCTCTCCACCCATGACGTCACCCTTCCAGCAGTCCCCACCTATGTCTCTAAATCACTTACAAGGCAATGGAGACTCCCAAATGGGTCAGATGAGCATGGGTAAAGATATGGGCTGTATGTCTTTTGACCCTAACCCACCCCGTCTCTCTCATCTGCCTGTGTCCAGCCCTAGCAGTCAGGGCACCACCTCTATAGGTGGCAACCGAGGAGGCCAGTGTGACTGGGCCTCCAGGATGCATCCAGGTGTTGCCCAGCAAGGAAACTTCGCCCAGGCACCACCTATAACCCATAACATGATGGGTCCTCTGCATGGTATTAGCACTGCTACTCTGTCTCAGATCATGGGGTACCAGAATTTGCAAACCAGCCACCTCAGTTCATCTGCACATGTGATGCAGCAGGCTCACTCACGGCAGCTCCAGCACCAGAACTCCAACTCCACCACAGCTGGTCAAACCCTCAACCAGAACTTCCCAAACATTGAGCTGAACGGTTCCGACATGCAGCAGAACAATGGCTCTGGTCGCGCTATGGCCATCCACACTGTAATGCCCCAGGAGACCCAAATCCTTGGCACCCAATTTCTCACCCCTCCTTCCCAGCACAGCTATTCTGCCCCCATGGACAACACACCTAATCACCAGGTACAGGTGCCCGACCACCCATTTCTAACCCCGTCCCCCGGCTCCCCTGACCAGTGGTCCAGCTCATCCCCACATTCCAACATGTCCGATTGGTCAGAAGGCATCTCTAGCCCACCTACAAGTATCCATTCACAGATGAATCTGATCCCAGACCAGTTTAAGTAGGGACTTGTTACATGGACAAAACAAAACAAAACTTTTTCTTCTGAAAAAATATATTTAGGTTCTCACAGAAAGAGCTTGACAAACCTGTCTCAACACTGCAGATGCTCCTTTTTTATCAGTTTTTTTATAATGATAAGAGCAGTTTTAGTCATTTTGTATTTATTTATGTGCTTTTTTGTCCTGAAATATAAAAAAGATGCTTTTATATTTATGCTTTTTGTTATGTATGGGAAGATTAGAAACCATTTAAAAGGAGTGTATATGAAAAAAAGACTCCTAGATGTGTACACTGGGTATTTATTTGTGTCTCGTGTTACTGTATTCACTGGATTTGTTTTAATCTTTTGGTGCATTGGTCATCACAAATTTTATTTTTGGGATTTGCATTATGTTTGTACAGATTTTTCAACTTTTATAGATTATTTTAAAAATTTCAGTATTAATTAATTATATTTTTAAGCTCCTTGTCTTTTTAAGTGACACTGGTTTTGTAACTACATTTCACAAAGTCTTATCACTGAGTCTGTTAGATGATGATCAAATGTATATAAAGTGTCACTTTGCATAATGTTCCTAACTGCACCGTGCTCTCTGGACAAAATGAAAGGGAGTAACAGAGATTCTTGGTAGATTTTGGACCTTAACACACAGAGCAAATATATTCTATCTGTTGAGAGATGCTTTTCACAAAGAGTTCAGAAAAAATGTCTAAATCATCCCGAGCCTATTTTTGTTGAATAATCATATGGGCTGGGTGGTTATTGAATTGTGATAATTTATAATGCAAGAATGTCCTCATTTTATCATACTGTATCCCAAATAGTGCTGCAGATCTCTTGTAAAAAGTTGAAATGTTACATTTGCCACAGTTTAAAATAGTGCCAGTGTGATTTTTGTTTTTCCAATGAAAAGCAATGTATTTGTGAAATTTCTTGTAAAAATGTCTTTACAGTGGAGAACATTGTTTGTGGGTGAGCTGGGGACCTTTGTTTGTTTAATAACATCACCCGCACTTTGTAAAAAAAAAAAAAAAAGTGTGGTTTAAGGTGTCTCGATGTCATGTTTTATAAACTAATCCTGAGATAAAGATGTTTTTAAGAAAAGATGTAATTCAAAATCAATGTTGATGCAAAGTTGTAGTTTGCAAAGAAGTATTTCCTGATTAAAAATGTTTTGTAAAAATTGTTTTGATTCAATAAAAGCTGTTGTCATGCTTTAAAATATGGTTTCTGTGCTTGATTTAATTTACTTTTTAGAAATAGAAATATAAATATTGCCACATGACCTGAGGCCCCTACAACACAACTTCCACTGCAATAAGTAAATGCACCTCATCACTGCAGGAGCTGGTGTCTGTCGCCCTCCAGTGGTGTTACCTCCACAGTACCACAGTAAAAAATAACAAGAGGACTGAATAACACATCACTTATCTTAGTTTATTTTTATTTTTAGCTGAAATTTGTACACTTGTGATGCTATTCACTTGATAGTAGAAAGTAAATTCAGTGGTTCCAAAGACATGTGAGGATAAAGACCGAAATAGCTATTGCAGGCTGGAAAAGAGCAAATGCTACGATGGGATTAAGTTAGTAGATGGTGTCTTAAAGATATATGATATACAAATAAATAATATACAAAAACTAATGTATAGTACGCATTTTGTGGGCTCACAGTATCTGTGGATTAAAGTCATGCACTGGCAGCCCATGCACACTTTGGATACTAACTTGAACTGACTGAATTCTTCAGAAAGTCTTAATTCAGAGCATCTATATTTCATGTCTTTAGTGCATGTTGTCTTATTTGATGGAGCACAAGAATAATGGGGAGAACTCGCTTTATTACGGACTTAACAGCAATATCTCAGATCTGAAACCTCTTTTTGTCTCCAGTGCAGTAAAAGTAGAGAGTGTCTTTTTATCTGACTTTTTATCTGGTTTTATGCTCAATTTTAAATTTAAGCCCTGAGCTCAGAGTAATATCAATGACCTTCTGAGTTAAATTAAAACTTGAGCATAAAATGTTGCTATTTTCCTAATGTGTACGCCTATTTAATATGTTTTGACATTCCTCTTTATTTTGTAGTGTTGGATTTGCTAAAGAAATTTTAAATCGCTGGCTTATTGTTTACGGTCAGGGTTTTTCTGCACAGGTGTAGTCTATAAATGCGAAGCCAGCAGCGCCACCAGCAGGTGGACAGGCGTATTCCAGCAGATGAGGACAACACTAGTCCCCATAGAGACAGGCTCCTACAACAGGACTCCCCGGGCACCGTCATAACCTACGGTCCTCTGTCACAGGCGATGACAGCTTCAATATGAACCAGCTTTCTTTTGGACAACACAAAATTAATCGAGACCAGACTTGTTCAGATGCTAGCCAGTCAGATTTTTTATTATTGGATTAACGACCATCAGCCGCCAGGCGCAGCTTTATCCTGAGAGGCCGGAGATTTGAGTCGCTGAGCAGGGAGGAGTCCTCCCTTATTCACCGTTAGCAGAAGCCAGAGCAGCATGTCGGCGTTTTAACAACCCCAACCCATCTCCAAGGAAAAGCTGCGGAGACCCAATGCGCTCGTAGAGGTGAGGCTTTGTTATATTTGTCGGCTTAAATTTCGATTTGTCCATCGGCGGTTTAGCTGGCTAACCCAATTCAATAATACAATAATAATGCAATAATAACCGAATAGTTTGGTCATTCATTGGTCATCTATCCATCCAGGTCTGGGCTATTGCGAGAAAATAAATAACAGCAGCTGAAAAGATGCAGATCGTTTGTCTGTAGCGGCTGATCAGCATTTGTCATTTCTGTCAAAAGTGCAGCTCCAGTCTAATACACCATCAGCTGATCATCAGCTGGAACAATGTGCAAATAAATGGCGTTTGGGTGAAATATAAAAGCGCATACATATGATCATAGCATATAAATCATGACGATTGACACAGACACCCCCAATATCGCAGCTTATACAAGGTGAGTCCACGTACAGTGTTATGTGGTTAATATCAGCGCTGCCACTGAGCCAGGCCCTGGTTGTTGTTCTTCATATTGATGATGTAATGCAGAAATAATGTTTCTGTGTGCGTCTCTCTGTGCAGGATGGACGTGGAGGTGAGTGCTGGCAGGAACAGCACCTGGAGGAGAGCAGCGGCGGTGGATGATGCAGGAGGAGGAGGAAGCATGGAGGCTCAGGTGGTACCGCCGGAGCTCTACGACTCTGCAAGAGCCAAAATAGACGCAAATCTCCGCTGGTTGTTTGCTAAAGCCTATGGTACAGGTAAGGCTGTGCATGTGTTTGTTTGTTGGTTCAAGCATGTATTACATGAGACGATCAATAGGTCCATATGCTATGGTATATTAGGCTAGGATATTTGTGCAACATAGTGTGGACTTCATGAATAATTTCTAGATACAAGCCTGAGCTAGTGCATCCTTAAGTTTTCTGGCATGTTGTCTCAAAGGGCAACATAACACAAGACAACAGCACACAATTCTGTGAGAGAGGATTTAGAAATGGTGTCATCTATAAACAGTAGGTTTTGTATTTATTTGAGATTTACAGGGACCAGTTACCAGCGTCCCTGTGATCCAACTTACAGCAGAAACAATTCCATTACTTATTAGTCAAAAACTATTTACATTAAAAAGTTACTTTATTATTTAAATCACCTTTTAACCACAAATGACAGAAATATTTAGTTCCAGTGTCTCAAATGTGAGGATTTCCTTTTCTCTTGTAATATTAAACTGACTATTATTGGATTTTGTTTTTTTTTTTTTGACGAAATAAGATATTTGATATATGAAGACATCACTTTAGAGTTTTGTCATTTTTTAAAAACTATTTTCAGATATTACTCAGAACTACATGAGGTGAGAAAATGAGCAGCAGATTTTTATTATTTGCAACAGTATACTGGAGTGCTGGTATTATCAGCTGATATATACACAGATTTTCACATGTTTGTCTCAGGATTAATGTAGTTTCTTTCATTTGAGTTCTTGTCATAAAAGTTAGTGTTTCATTATAAATGTGTATGCAGTGGTCTTATTAAGGTTAAGCGCCCCACTTCCACTTTCAAATACTAGTGAAACTCTGGTATCAACTTAAGTTTGGAAAAAATGACAAAAACATCTGCATCTACATCTGCTGCTTAGTAAGTCATGTAGTAAAGCGTTGATTTTCTTGTTTACGGTGTTGTCTCAGATTAGTGTGGGTGTCATGTGCGTTGCTGATTGTTCCTTTACTGTCAAAAATGTAAACAAACTTACTTAGGAAGAGATGTGTATATTAGCACAGTATACAGTAGTAGTAGTTGTAGTAGGTAAATCTTTGTGTCTCTGAGTGAAGACTTAGACATGTCTTGATCAGTCTTATGTATACAGGTCACTAGCCCAGTCTTCTAAAAAAATATTGCTCTAATGATCACAAGGTTGTAAGTAAATGTCTGTAAATTAATCCTAGAATGTGTGTCACACTCTGGGGAGTGTGAGGAGGAGGTCAGCTGTGCCGTTGCATGCTGCCCTGCAAGTCTCTGTGATTTTATTAACAGAATGACAAAGAAGCATTTGGAAGAAGACACAGAGACAGTCATTCAGTAAAGCTGCAGCGCTGTCTCCTGGGTGCCAGTGACTGGGTGAATTAACTCGGACATAAACAAAAGCCTAAAATTCAAGGCTTGTAATGTGTGGGGAGATAGACAGCATCCAAGCAAAGGGGATGGTAAAAACAGCAACACTATGAAACTACTAAACTGATACAACATATAACTTTCCCAATTTAAAAAACATCTGACATACACAACCAGCGTTAGGCCAAATCAGCATGAGTGAAACTTAATTATTCCATTAACAGCTGTAACATTTTATGCTTAGCGCCAGTGTTGGAAATGTTGTGTGACAGCGTTATCTCTCTGTTACTCAACACTGTGTTGTTCCAGGGCAGAGATCAGGTGCCTATAATAAACACCAAACCATCACCTTTCCCCTTGTCAAGCTTCCTGCTTCTCTTAATCTGACTGGCTCTTCCTGGCGTCAGTGTGCCTGGGACTGAGCTACTACTACTAATACTACCTTACTTTATTTTCATGTAGAATAGACAGTGGTGATATTATATGATTAGACAATTGTTACTGAATTATGACTGCAAGAAGACACAGTACACATGGCTGTACACATTTCAGCTATAGCTGCGTTTAAATAATATTTTACCTTTCACAGTCCTGCTCTGTACTGAATAAACTGATCAGCTATGCACATGTTCCTGATCGTGCTTTCACTTACTCTGAAATCTGCATTCACGTTTATTTTTGGTGGTGCCACTAATGGGAGTCAAGCAGTTATTTTTGGTATTGATTAATTGAGCAAATACTTTTTCAATTGGTCTCCAAACGTCATAAATTTGTGAAAAAGGCAAACAGCTTTTAAGATTTCCTTAAGACGGCACTTTCAAGTTTTTTTGTTTGGTTTTTGTGTCTGTGGTGTTTGTTTACATAAGATAAAGTAAATTCTCTAACTATACCTGAAAAGCTGGCACAAGAAAACTGTATTATTACTGGTCAGTAGAAATGCACTGATCCATCCAATTAATTATTATTCTCATTAATGATTAAACTAACAATTTACTGACAAGTTGCTTTAAGTAAGGTCAGCTGAGTTTACAGTATAAGTTTACAATGATTATCTGATTGAACATTTATAAGTTGTATACTATATTGTAACTCTTATGTTAGTGAAGGATTTTGACATGGTGGTCTGCCATAACTTAATGAATGTAACCCATTGTGAAAACACTTATTGACAATTACAACAAAATGCATTTCATATGTATCAGTGCCCAGAATAAATTGTTGTACTGTTGTACTGATACCATGGTTTTAGGGTGTTGTCCTCTCACATCTGGCTAATGTTTTATCAGTGTTACTCTAACAATAAGGCAATGCTAAAGCAGATATGAAATTAAAGTATAGGCAGAAATTAAGGCTTATCTTTTATTACTATAAGACCTATGATATCAAGAATAAAGTATCCAAAATGTGTTTGTACAGTTTTATACAATGTAGCAGTAATATTTTTGTTTTATTTTTACACTTTGTCTGATGTGAGATCCCTTGGAAAACAACAGGTCTGTTTGTATTCTGCATTACAATCCTAACACTGATAGTCAGTGTGGAGGTCAGAAGAACCAAAACAGTCTTATTAGATTAGAGAGCAAAGCAACCAACACAGGAGTGCTAGGAGGGCGGTGTGGTCTGTGTGCGCTGGTTTGAAAGTCTGCACAGTCACATGTTTAAGTGTTTAATGGGATTGGACCTGAAGGCTTGTGTCTTTGTTCAGCACAGCCTGTTTTTTAGACTCATGACAGTTTTATTAATGGCCTTTAGAAAATCTTGGATATCTTTTCTAAATGTTATTTCTACAAACGGTCAATGGCCGTTTTCTTGATTTTAATGTGTTAATGTAAATATAATGTTAAACTACAGTGCATGACCATGACCCTTAATAATGTCACATACCTTTACTAAACTTCAGTGTTTCCCAAATTATGCACAGAAGAGCAGTTTTTTTTTAAATCTAATACCTAAATAATACTTCCTCATTATACCATACTGCTTCTATACTAATAATAATTTAGACATAAAATTCATATTTGACCAACTGTGGGAAGTTTATAATGCTCCTAAAGCTGCTAAATAATGTTGTTTGCTTTACTGTTTTGAAAATACATTTTTCATGAAAGAAAGAATAGTTGACATATATTGTCAATATTTGAGAATTTCAGATAACTGATGACAATAAATTATAATAGAAGTAATACTAGCAATATTTTTTTTGAAAAATACACAACATTAAGAAACATTTTAAATAAGAATCTATTACATATACTTTATAAACAATATCAGTAGTGATTATGCAGTATGTACTAAGCAAATACATTGTTGGCATTTCTCTACTGCAGTACCATTACTGCAGTAGAGACCACTACTACCACTACCACTACTACCAATTAATGCTAACAAGCTAATATTGTAGCTCTGAAAGAGTTGTATCACACCATACAGAGGAATGTCCGTGTCATGAAGTTAAGTATGAACAGAATAGAAAATGTACGAAAATATATTTTTTGCAGTAATTGTCAGTGGATATAAGACCTATGAGACATAAATCAATGGTCATTTGTTCCATATACCACCTTTTTATTTTTTTCTGCACTGTCAGACTTAAAGTGTTCCTGTTCCTCATCCTAAAGGCTCCCCCCCCCCAACATACTGTCATCTGGAGGATTCTCTATTAAGACTTTTTGCTGGACGGAATAGTTTCTGTCTCTCTTGTGCACAGCCACAAGCCTGACAGTCAGGGCCTCACTGTCAGCAAGATCTCTGCTGATCAGTCTGACCTAATGTTGGAGAGAATAGACACAAAGCCTTTCCCTGCACCCCCTCTTTTTGATTTCCCACATGCACACCAGGGTGGGCTTCAACGCATGGATCAGGTGCATAATAAATATCTAACGAGTATTAGCAACTAGGAATGAAGCTTGTGCCTTCCCCCTCCTCTGCTTCACACTATAAACACCCCCTGATGTCAGGGACCATAAAATGACCCACTGAGCAGGCCTTGCTGAGGAGATGGGACAGCAGCCCAGCCCCCACCTCCGGCCATGCTGGATTTCCCATCACCATCTCCATGGCAACCAGGGAGGATGAGGGGCCATTTAGGGACAGCTAAGGCTGAGGAAGTGTCAGGGCAAAGGGAGGTGTGTTTGGAAACAAGATGGAAGAGGGCTGGCAAGATTTGGTGTAGTTTACATAAACACAAATGAGACAGACCGATCCAGACATGGAGGAGTGTATAAAAGGATTTTCTCACATTTTATCACGCATGGCAGCACTACACAGCAGCAGAGAGTGAGATAGATACTGTAGGTAGATAGTGCCAAGGAAGCAGTCTGTTGTGAAAGACACAGCTGAGGTCTTCACGGTGTGTTATATTCATTATCTAAACCTGCTGTGTGGGCTTGTGTAGTAAGAACGAGAGTGAATGAGTGTTTTTTCTAGTTGTGGTTGTTTTTTGTCTATTTTCCTGAGTCAGCATGGCCTCTGCTGTCAATGAAAATAAGAACAGATGGTATGGTTACCTCTGCTTTAATTCTTTAAAGGTGATTAAATATTTACTAGTATTAGCATTTATCATTTTTTCCCTTATTTTTCTAGTTATGTCCTGCATGGTTTAAAAAAATTCCCCAGATCTCTTATTTTATGATAAAGCCAAATGTAAAATATACAAAATGGCCATTGTGATCTTCCAGTAAATTATGAAGGTGTGTGCTGTCAGTTTGACGAGAAAAGCAAATCAGCACAATGTAATGGACAGCAGTTTGGCTCTCCGTGGGGTTTGATCTACTGTCAAAGTAATCATTGGACATTTTGGTAAATATAATTATTCACTTTCTGCTGAGAGCTGGAATAGATGACCGATACCACTCTCTACATTTTATGCATTAACAATGGCACTAGAGCCAGGGAACGATTTGTTTAGCTTAGCATAAGGACTCGAAATAGGGGAAAAACCTTGCTCTGATCCAGTTTAGTTTTTAATTTATATATATGACAGTGGTATTAATTTCCTGATTTACCTATCACCAAAAACGCAAATGTATATACATCATAAGTTTGAACTCCTTTAAGCTTTGTGGAGTGTCACGCTGTCCTGTATCTCACTACTGGCAGGTGTGATGGACACCTCTACTAGAATAAGACCCATGTTGTAAAATTAAACCATTCAAAGAAATATTTAAATATTTAAAGCAACATTTTAATCCCAATTTGTCCCAAGTTTTTTTTGTCCTTCGTTGTCATCTACGATCCGCTACCTCTATCACACAGCATACTCACCATTGCATTCTGCCTAAATCTAAATGCCTAAATCCCAGAAAGTTCTGGAGGCTACAATTTATGAGTGCTTCAGGCGTTAACTCAGGATTAACATGTCCAAGTCATACAAAAATAGCTGCCCTATGTTTGAGTCCACAAGCGGGAAAGCACCAGGCTGACTCTAACAACACCAGCTTAAGTGTCACCACTAAGTCCTGTTAGCTCATTGGCTTAAAGCCTCTGGTTGTCCTATCAGCTTCAGGGTTGATGCCTGGCATGTTATTTCATCGCTGACTTTGTCTTAGTGCGTCCTTCTAGCACTTGTGTCTTCTCAGACAGTCTAATACCTTGAATGTCTGTGTCCTCAGAGCGTTATATAACATAGTGAGAAAGCAGTGGACACATGTAATACAAAATTAGTTTGAGTGTGGATGAATGCTTGATGTGATTGGTAACTTTAATTCAACTTTAACTGAATAAACTCACTTCTAAGAATCAATGCCTTATTCATTTCCCATTTCAGATCACATTCCTGCAGATCTGCGAGATCCCTTCTACACGGACCAGTATGAACAGGAACATATCAAGCCCCCCATCATCCACCTGCTGCTGTCTGGAGAGCTCTACTGCCGGGTGTGTGGGCTCATCCTGCACACTGAGCAGGCTGCCTCCCTCCAAAGCCACCAGTCTGTCATCAAGGCCCTGTCCAAGAAAGGCATCTATGTCCTGGAGACAGACAACACACATGTGTCTGAGCTGGACCTCAGCTCAGCTCCCATAAAGATGGTGGGTTGCTTAACCTTATATCTAGTGATACAGTAGTGATACAGAAAACAATGGGTAAAGCATCACTCCTAGTGATATTGTAAAGCTACTCTACAGAGGTCAATTGACTGCACTATTCCTCACCTCTACACTGTTTTATTGTTTTTTAGCTACTTGTTTTGGATTTCTGCTGCAGTTTGATAGTTCACAACTTCAAATACTAGCGTTGGGTGTGTAAATAGCAAATTCAACACATCAGCTTTATATAGTAATTTTATGTCAGTGCTTATAGCTTGTGCTGCTGTCCCAATAAGTCAAAATAAACATAAAGAAATATTGTTTCTAAGAATGAATATATGATTAGTTGGTCATGAAGCACGAGATTTTTTTTACTTTTATGTAAATTGGTGTATATCCTCTGCAGTGGTATAATCTACTGGACTGGCAACCTACACTTACCGTCTGGTTACAAGCTAATATTACTGTGCTTTCCAGGATCAAATGTGATCCGAGTGGTTGTGGCTGTTTTGCAGCTCTTTGAGTGTGTAACTAAAATATTCATGAACGAGAAAATAAACCAAAGGCTCATCAGTTTTTGTATAAAAAAAATATACTCTTCACAGACATTAGCCATATCCAACAGGTGTGAAAACACAAAAGGCGTCAAGAAGCAGTCTTTTATTTGGTGTTTACCAGATATTGCAAGTGTCATTATGCAAATGTGCACACTTTGTTCCCGGCGATAAAACTGCCATCTTTGGAAGTGTATGTGAATCAGGCGCTGACATGCTGTTTATGCCAGAGATTGCCATTTTAATTTTAACTGCCATTAACCTGTAAAAGTAAAACGAAATCCATGTGCCAGGATTCTAGGAACACATACACTTTAATTTTGCACAGCTGTAACTCACCCATGGCATTTTCATAGGATTTTGCTATTACATACCGCTGCGTGTTTCAGTCTAGAAGGTCTGACTTGTTCCCATGGCAACTGAGTGATGGATCTCTCATATCGTGATTTTAAAATCAACTATGTCATCACTGTCAACAGAAAAGCATACATGCAGTATGTATTTTGTTAGTATGTATTTTATGCAACATCATTTACATTATAAACAGACTCCTATTCAGATTTACAGTGCACACAACAGAAAAACATGAAAGGGAATAATAAATGTAATTTTGATGTAATGTCTAGAAAGTCCAAAATTATCACAACAACTCAAAATCTGTGTTCTTGCAGAGCTCCCATATTCACCTCATCGATGCCCTAATGATGGCTTATACAGCAGAGATGATCAGCATAGAAAAGGTTGTGACCAGTGTCAAGCGCTTTTCAAACTTTAGTGCCTCCAGGGAGCTGCCTTTTGATCTCGAGGATGCAATGCTCTTTTGGATCAACAAGGTCAGGAACAAAACATTAGTGCTATGTAATGTAATGTTTGAATTTGTTCATTCTTTCTTCTTTGTTGACTGATTATTTTATATATTATATTGTTATTGCCACATCAGGTGAACACAAAAATGAGAGAGATCACAGAAAAAGAACTGAAAATGAACCAACATCTGCTGGAGTCACCCAGCCACCAGAAGGTAAGACTATGTGTGTCTCTTTGCTCTATTCCCTCATAATTTTCTCTATGAGAAGAATAGTGTCTTTCTTTAGAGGCTTGTTGTCTTTCTCTTTATCATGCATTAGGTGCAGATGTCAGATGTTTAGGTTTTGTGATCAGATCTGATGAGCACCTCACATCACCTTCTGATCACAGAACCAAATGCATTTTTGAACTGCTCACGTGTTTTGTCATTTGTCTTTCTTTGATTTGGGAGATTGTGAGATGTAAGCTTTGTAACAATAGTTACCATAATTTGTGGGTGTAGGGATATAAACAGGAGGTAAAATGTCATGCAAACAGTTACCTGCAGGTTACAACTTGATCCCTGTTTTTGGTCTGTGTTCTTTACTGTTATAAGTTTGCCAACTAATCAGCTAGCAGTTCCTGTTGGCAGTGCACTCATCAATGACCAGACAACTCTTACTAGCTTTCTTTGAAACTGAAGGAAACATGCCTACCCATAGGCATGTTTCATATATGTAGCATCTTTCTGAGCAGTTGTTGGTCATTGAGACATGCAGGCATATCGTGTTCATATTTGACGCTGCATCCCTTTTAACCCTCCTATGCCTCTCTAGAGAGTTTGTACGTATATGCACATGTCTTGTTGGACTACATTCTCCATCATGTTTCAAAGAGAAATGGGATTGCATTGGTGTGAAATAATGTGACAGCATAAACTGTAATAATTCTGAACTAAAGTGTTTTCCTCATTTACCTACTCTCTGGTAAATTAGACTTGCTTGACTCTTTCTCCCTAACCCTTTCCAGCTGTCTTTAACATCAGACTTGTCTCCATGATAATAGATGACAATCTGATTCATGTTACTGTATGTGACCATTGACTTGTGTGCTGCTCTTCCTGTTTGTGGTTCCCCCAAATCCTTCCCTTCCTGCATCCTGGGCACTAGTCCCCCTCCAAATGGTACTGGAAGCTTGTACCTGTAAGTGTAACTGCTAGCACTTCTTGTCTTCTGTATAAGTGTGTGTACTGTAGGTCTGATTGAGGTGTGTGTGTGTGTGTTAGGAACCAAACTATAAATATAATATAAATATAAAATTTGACAGAAAATGCAGTCATGTATAAATACCATGAACATGACACACTGCCCTTTTGCGGCAACAAAAGAAATACCATGCTCATAACACACTTTGCTTGCTCTTTTGCTTTGCATGAAACCCTTTAGCAAGTCCTTCCATATTCATCTGAGCTTTTGCATTTACCACTTCCCCTGCTCTTAAAAATTCACGTACAATGATACCTTTCTACACTTTTATCTTTAAGCAAAGCTTAAGTGAACTACCAAGCATCATACTTCATCGTCAACATAAAGCCGAATGTCTGGAGCTCAGTGTTTAAATGACTGAAGTTCACTCATCTAGTCATGGCTTGCCTCATTTCATTAACTCCCTCACAATCATTTCTTTCTTCCCTCACCAGCCCGATATATTGCATGCTCTGGCACATTGCTTACTGGAGCCTGTGGAGTTCTCTCGTGTGGTAATGTACACATATTTGACCCTTTTATTTATGTCATCCTGACCTTAGTTTTTTTCCCTCTCCTTCATCACTTTATTATCATCCTTCATCGTGCGATTACCTCTACCAGCTGAGTAAAGACACAAACACTATTAATGCACTGAAAAATTAAAGTGACCATACCCAATATAGATAAATGTCTATGTATACATCCGTTGCAGATAGCAATTCTATATGTGTGTTAAATTAACATGGAGTCTGGTAAATAATATGTAAACTGTTTACCATTAAGACTTAAGCATGTGAGGAAAAAAAGTATGTGAGAAATGTGTGTGTCAAGTGAGCATGTGACTTGATGTTCTTATTATATAAATGTGTGTAGCTTATGTGAACTTGTTCTCTCTTATTCTGGAGGTGCGTTACCGCAGAGATCACCTGTCAGGTCGGACGCTGCAGCACTTTCCCCTGTTGGAAGACTTGTTGAAAGATGTCTCTGATGGCACAGCTCTGCTTGCTGTCATCCACTTCTATTGCCCAGAACTCATTAGACTGGAAGGTACAGTACCACTGGACTACTAAATCCACTAAAGAATGATATTAGCTGGTTGTCACAGTTCCACCACTCTGTTGCATACTGTATGGTTAGCTGGTTCTTGAAAAGAAGAGTTTGGCTTTCTAGGACATATGTTTACACACTTTTTTAATGAGATGTAGATCAGAGGATCAATACCACTCATATTTGCACAGTAAATTTGAAGTAGATCCAGGAGACTTTAGCTTAGCTTAGCTTGAAAGCAGAGGTCTGAAGCTTTTCTGTGTAACTGTCTGTTTAAAGTTTACTAATTGCATTGCTAATTAATACTGTAAATTATCTTTTTATGCCCAAATAGAGCCAGTGTATAGTGGTACTGAACTCATCATGTAGCTCTTGACAGGAAAGCCAAAGCAAATCACGTTTTCCAAAATGTCTCTGTCATAAGAAGCACATTCAACATCATAAACAGTGTTGTCTTTCTCTGTGCAGATATCTGTCTGAAAGAGGTTCCCTCCATAGCAGACAGTGTTTACAACATCCAGCTACTAAAGGAGTTTTCAAATGAGTACCTGAACAAATGCTTCTATCTGAAGTCAGAGGACGTGTTGTATTCACCGCTAGTACTGAAGGTGAGCCCCGTAACACTTAAAGCAGGCTGTATCAACATTATACTGTCTTCCTGTTGACCTTAACCACTGTGTTTTACAGAATAATGTGATGGCCTTCATTGCTGAGCTTTTCTGGTGGTTTGAGAGTGTGAAACCAGACTTTGTGCAGCCCAGGGATCTCCAGGAGATCAGAGACGGTACAACATATTCAACTGTGTTTTTTATGTAATTGCTAGTGGCTGTTTTAAACATTGGTGTATTGTGTCAAAGGACCTTTTCTAGCAGTTACTATGCCCTTCTGTTATTTTTTTAGTGAGATTACTGCTGCAGCCTAAGAGCTCACGAACCCATGTGCCCATCTCCAGTGTTACCAAATGTAGTTTTATGACATCATCAAACTCTGCTGACGTCTTGACCACATCTCCAAGCCCTGAATTCAGGTATTGAAATGCAACACAACCACACATACACAACATTAACCACAACACCACTGAATCAGTGACTCAGTGAATCAGTGAGTAATATGGCTGAAGTAGATGCATGTGGGGAGCAAATAATAGCTCCTTTGCTACAGAAGAACTACTGTAACATAAACTAAAAAATGTCATGCTGGTCGTCATGGACGATCAGTATCATCATGGAGTATCCATGCTGGGCCCGAAAGCATCTATAGTAGGCATGTGAGTGCCATAAGTGGACCTTGGAGGCAAAGGATGTGACGCTGACATCTTGGTGCCAGATATGATAAGACACCTTTAGAAATTTTGGGGGCATGATGGGGACATACACAATTCTGCAAAATATTAGGCAGGCAGTTTTGATGTAATGGCTGATTGGTAAATGCCTCGCACATTACATAAAGTCACAATGCATTTGGTTTATTTTATACACACACTATGAGAATAATGTCTTTACAAAATAGTTCACTCTCTACTGTAATACTTCTAAAACACTTCTAAAATCTAATTTTTTACTCTAAAACTCATTGTCTTTTCCTTTCAGCACTAAGCCAAGACCATTAAGTCCATCTCACTCCTTACTGAGGCAGAAACAACAAGTTGAGGAGAGCTCTTCAGGTACTATAAACATATTTATATTTACACTGTAGAAGAGTTTACTGCCTAAAGATTTTTTCGAAAGGGGAAAGAGAGAAAAAATTGTGTTCTTGATCTAAATATACTTAAGGTATGGATGCCATAATAGATACACACTTCTAACAAAAAACACCAGTTACCTAATTAGTTGTAAGCTGTAGCTATTGTGTTTAAACTGCAGGGAGCCCTGCTCAACCACACAAGATGACTTTTTAAACTTAACAGCAAGTAAAAGCAAAAGAGCAGGAACACGTTGATGGTTCTGCAGTATTGATTTTGTAATATGAATCATATTTCCTTCTTACAGAGCTTAGAAAAAGATCGAACTCTGTGATGCGTGCAGACGAACAGCACAAAGGTTCAATACTGGCGTGGCCAGAGAGGAGACCGAGGTGACGAGCCATTTACAATTTCTATACTGATTACAGTTATTCTGTTTCACATATCAGCAGATGCATACAATAGTATGACTTATGGCACTTGCTTTGACTTCAGTCATATGTCTTCTTCTGTCCCTGTCCAGGCCTTTATCCCAGCCCTATGCCCTGCATTATCCCATTGATGATGAAGCAGACAGTATCAGTCTTGCTCGCTCCATCAGCAAAGACAGCTTGGCCTCCAACATCATGAGCAATACGCCCAAACACATGCTGAGGTCAGGGTCCCACATGGCTCAACACAGACTCAGTGGTCAAAGTCTGCTTAGTCACATGCGCATAGAGGATGAAGAGGAACAAATAGAAGAGGAGGAGCTAGTTGCGGTCATCCACCCTTCTGTATTTTCTAGACATGAGCCAGGGAGTGACATGGAGCAGGATGAGCTGGAAATCCAGAGTGCACCCTGTACTTCAAGGATTTCTAATACTCGTCGGTCTCCTCACGCTGACACAGGTCCTATTAATCCTGACCACCAGGCTAACAGCTACTATTTGGAGCCTTTGATGCCTGCTATCCCTAAGCCAGCCAAAGAGAAGAGCATTAGCCTGAATAAGGAAGAGGAGAGTGGTGAGAGTCCCTGTAGAGCAGCAGTAGCTGCTAGGAAATCAGCCAGCAATGTCCCAAGTACCTCACAAAGGAAAACCCCTCCAGCTGAGTCGAGCAGAAGTAGCTTTACACCCATACTTGTTGCAGACTCAGTTACTAGCTCTCTCAGAGCCCCCACAGAGGGGTCAGTAAGCATCTCTGGGAAGAAACCGGCCCAAGGCTTTTTTCTTCATTTGACAGGGGAGCCAGACAGCCACACTGCACTAGAGGTTGGCCATGACTCTGACTCTGACATTGCTGACCTTGAGGAAGATGATGAGGAGGAGGATCAAATGGAGCTGCTTAGAGAAGTGGTGAAGAGAGGAAAGGGAAAATGCTCAGATGAGGGCGTGGTGTATGAATGTGGAGAGGGAGAGGGTGAGTCAGCCAAGCTGAGACAAGACTTGAAGCTGAGTGAGCGGGATGATAAGGAAGACCGCAGTGGATGCTCAAGCCCATGCCTCAGTACTGCATCCTGGGCAAGCAGCTGCAGTGCTTCAGGCAGTGCCAGTGTTAGGATGACCAGTTTTGCAGAGAGAAAGCTTCTTAAACTTGGACTCCGTGATGGATTCTCAAGTACCAGTAGCTCACAGAAGACCACACCAGATGGCTCTGATTTCACCCCCTGTCCTCCCTGGCAACTGAGGAGTGATAGCAGCTCCAGCTGGCTAGGGAAAGAACCTGGTCCTGTGTTGGGGAAGCACATGATGGTGAATCCATCGGTAGTGCCTTCAGAGCTGCTGCAACTGCACATGCAGCTAGAGGAGCAAAGACGTGCTATTGAGTATCAGAAGAAGAAGATGGAGGCTCTATCAGCAAAGCAACGACTAAAACTAGGGAAAGCTGCATTCTTAAACATTGTTAAGAAAGGTGGTGGAAAGAGTGACACACTTCCCTTACCCCTGAAACACTCCCAGGAATCCTCAGAACTCACAGTTCCTGACAGGAATAAAGCAAAGACCCAGTCTTCCTGGGATGACTCGTGTCTTGATGCTCTGAAGGTCCAGGCAAAGGCAGGTAAACCAGAGGCAGTACAGATAAACAGTGACAATAGATTGAACACCCTGTCTCAGGATCATGGGGCTGAACCTGACTTAAATGAGTGTTCCCGCTCTATAGACCTACTCAATGAAGCTATCAGCTCCATTCAGCAGCAGATGATGCAGCTCTCCTTACAGCAGGACCTGCTAATGAAGCAGAGTGTAGTCTCACCTTCTGACACGTCCCCCAGCGTGACACAAACAGCATCCTCTACCTCAGACTCCAAATCATACGCAGTTCACTTTGTAGATATCAGTGACTGCAATTCTGTCCCTGCTCGCCGTCCTCCCAAACTTAGCTCCAGCCAACGCAGCAAAGTCTCTGAGAGAAAACAGAATAAAGATAAAATGTCTTCTATCAAGTCTAATAATCAGGCCCTGGAGTGCATGTCTTCTCTCAGAGAAAATACTGGTGGAGACCACGAGGTGGGGGTTGTTGCTGAGAGTTCCAGGTTAGAAAGAAATGTCCAGAGAAGCACAACCTTCAGAGTCCGTGATGGTGCTGGAGAAGGAACTGGGTACGTCTCAGAAAAACCCCAAACACAGGACCCACCAGTTATCTCCAGTACACCCATAACTCTCTCACAGCCTGCAGAAGCAGGGGTGAGCAAAGCTGACAGCTCAGGAAAAGATGTTTTGGGTGGAGAGGAGAGTACAAGGGTCAAGGGTCAACTTATTGAGGTTGACCTATCAGAACTTAAGGAACCACTAGAGGATGGCGGGGTAGTTACAGACTGCACAGCAGAGGGCGAGCAGAAGAATGTGCTGGGCTTCTTCTTCAAGGTAAAATTCAAGTGTACTTGTGCACTATCAAAACTATCAGTTTGATGTACTAGGAGCACCATTTTAGAACCATGGTTCCTAAGTTATGGTTCCTAAATTATCTTCCAGGATGATGAGAAAGCAGAGGATGAAATGGCCAAACGTCGTGCTGCCTTCCTCCTCAAACAGCAGCGCAAAGCTGAAGAGGCGAGACTGCGTAAACAACAGCAAGAGGTTGAGAGTGAGCACAAACGCGATGAGGCCAGGTACTTTTACCACATCAACTTGCAGACACACACAAGTGTCTAAGGCGTTGTGTATGTACATAAGTATATTTTTGTCAAAGAGCAAAATTCTGCCTGTCTTAAAACTCCCTCTGTCTTCTAGACGTAAGGCTGAAGAGGATCGTGTTCGTAAGGAGGAGGAGAAGGCACGACGGGAGCTAATTAAGCAGGAATACCTGCGGAGGAAGCAGCAAGCACTGATGGAAGAGCAAGGTCTGGTCAAACCTCGCCCACGGAATAAATCCCGAAGGAATAGGCCTAAATCACTGCACCGTGAAGAGTCCAGCAGCCTCTCCAAAGGATCCACCACACGTAAGAACACTTTTGGTACTTGAACAGCATATTTTTTTGTGCAGTCAATTGTTGTCTTTATATTGTCTTTAGTTCTGTAAGTCTGTTGAGTGTATTTTAATGTAACTTTAGTTCACTCATGTCTACCTCATACTCTGAGTGTGTACATGTGTGTTGTGCAGGTAAATGTCTGAAGGTGTCCATGTTGATCAAAGCCCAGGGCTCAGCAGACTGCAGGGAAGGTGAAACTTTAACCTGCTCTGCATGATATGATATGAAGTTTACAAAACACATTTAAGCAACAGTCAGGGGATCAGTCACAAATAACGTGCTTATCTTGCTTGTCTCACTCTTGGTACTATTTCTTTCTCTTATCATAATCACTGGTTGATCTCAATTAAAAATTGTATTTGAAGTCATGTGGAACTGGCCGCTTTATTTGGTAAAGGATCTGGGACTAAACGCTGTTGTTTTTGTAACTTTCAGCTGATCTGAGCTGCAGCCATCGAGGATCAACTCTCTCTTTAGCAACTGAAGCAGACAGTGTCGTTTCGGGAGGGGCAGAGTCCCAGAGGTAATAATACCCATGCTGTTCTCAACAGTTGCAGAAGTGAATGTCTCTTCCCATTTTGTGTCATTTGTTTGACTTATAAATGTGTATTCCAGGGCTGGATCTGTGTGTTCTATGGAGTCATTCCCTGTGCTGAGCAGGGCTTCTAGCAGGAACCTGGAAAGAGACTGGGAGAACGGCTCCATAGCCTCTTCAGTAACTTCAGCCGAGTACACTGGTGAGTAGAAATGCAGAAAAAACTATGTACAGACTATATTTTTAAAACGTATTTCATCATAAGCAACATCTTTCTGATTTGTCAGCTTTAAAATAATAGCTTAACATTTTGGAAATGGAGAAAAGTAAAAACATTTCTTTGCTTTCTTGGTGAGAGTTAGATGTTGACAGTTAGCAGCTCCTGCACCCTTAATGCTAACCTCATCAGGTGCTGGTGTCAGCTCTATACTTGCAGTTATGAGCGTGGTACAGATTCTGCATCTAATTTTTGGGAAGAAATAAACAATTTCTTTAAGCACTTACAGACTTACTAATCTCTTCGTTATGATTTGTTTACAAAAGGTCCTAAACTCTTCAAGGAGCCAAGCTCCAAATCCAACAAACCAATCATCGTCAATGCCATCGCTCATTGTTGCCTGGCTGGAAAGGTCAATGAGGCCCAAAAGAATGTTGTTCTTGAGGTTAGTGTAAATGAAATCAATTGTGAATATGAAGAGGCTCTGCTTACTGTATGAAGCTGTCTTTAAAATATATTTTGTGTCTGGTTTACAGGAGCTGGAAAAGTGTGAATCCAATCACCTGATCATCCTCTTTCGTGATGGTGGGTGTCAGTTCCGAGCTATTTACTCTTACTCACCAGAAACTGAGGAGATAATCAAGTTCACAGGGACAGGACCGCGCACTATCAGCCGAAAGATGATTGACAAGCTCTACAAATACAGCTCAGATCGCAAGCAGTTCACTGTCATCCCTGCTAAGACTGTGTCCGTTAGCGTGGACGCCCTGACCATCCACAATCACCTCTGGCAGGTTAAAAGACCGGGAAGTGCACGGAGGAAGTGAGAAAGGGGGGGAGGGAACAATATTGAATTCTTATTACACTTTGTTTTCTGTTACTGTTGGGCCGGACCCAATAAACCTATAGGTGACTGATATGATCATGTGACTGATATGCCACCAGTCCAAAGTTTAGACACATCTTCTCCTTGAGGATGCTTTTTTTTTAAATTAGACATCCAAACTATATGGAATTATGTGGTAAACAAAATTTGTTAACCCAGAATTTGTTTTAGATTTTCAATTCTCCAAAGTAGCCACATTTTGACGGCATTGCACACTCTTGGCAATCTGTCAGCGTAATGAGGTAGTCACCTGGAATAGTTATCCAACAAGTTCCCAGAGGTGTTGAGTACCTGTTGGCTGCTTGTTTCTCTTCACTCTCCGGTCGAACTCATCACAAAATGTCACACCTGGATTTAGATTAGGCAATTGTGGAGGCCAGGTCATCTGGTGCAGGACTCCTCCACTCTCTTTCTTGGACAAATAGCTCTTACATAACCTAGAGGTGTGTATGGGGTCATTGTCCTGTTGTAAAACAAATGATGGCCCCACTAAATGCAAACTAGATGGGAGAACACGTTAAGTCAGTTCACCCTCTCTACATCTAACAAAGGCACAAAAATCTTGGACTCATCAGAGCAAAGGACAGTTTTCACTGACCTTTGACTGACCTTCATTTCCCAAAGTGATGATGGACTGTTAATTGATGCTGACTTAGTGTTTCTTGCCATAACATGGATTTGTACAGTAGTTGTAGTAGCACTAATAGGGCTATTGCCTCTGTACAAGCACATTAAAAAGGCAAGAAATGTCACAAATTAACTCTTGACAAGTCTGTGCACTGAAAACCATCCAGGTGACCACCCCATTAATCTGATGAGAGAATGCCATGAGGATGCCAAAGTGTAGCTACTTTGGAAATATAATAAAAAAAATAAAATTTAATACTCACGGTTATTTAACACATTTTTGTTGACTACATATTTGTCATAATGCCAATGGCTTCAGTATTGTACAATGTTGATAATAAGAAAAATAAAGAAAAAACACTTAAGGAGAAATTGTGTCCAAACTTCTGACTGGTAGAGAATGAGATGTGCTCATGAATGGAGATGTCTGTGGCAGTGTGAGTATGAAACACCTGCCAAGTGAATGTACTCTGATTTTTTTGGGTGTTGTTAGTATTTCATTTTGCATGTCACACTTAATTTTAATTTGTGGGTATACCCTACTTTAATTAGGTATTGTTATGAAGTAGTGGAGAGGACATGAAATTGTGGAGTTTAACTACTAATGATAACAAGTGCAACTACAGACAGGCAGTGGTGAACTATCACTTTGCTATTTCAGCTTGGCAAAAAAAACCTACTGCTGTGATTAATCCAGGCTCCACATAGTATGTTTATCTCCCAGTAACTTTTATTGGTCAGTGGTTTTATAACAATGGAGCTTTGACATTTTTTTATGTAAGTATGATATGGATGTTAGTGAGTGGTAATGTTCAGTCTCATTTTCTATTTAGTGTGTTTGGGGAGGTGAGTGGGTATTTGTGTTAGGGAAGTGGAGAGCTGGATACACAATTGGTGCATTTAGCTGAATGTGTTTACTCTCTTGATTATGCTTTAAAACGTATGCCATGCAACAGAACGACAAAGCAAAGCAACAAAACAGTTTATTTGTTTTACTTTGGGAGCTGCTGTTACAGTGGAAGAGAAAAAATGTTTTTACTGCAGAGGAAATTATACTAGTATTTATTTCAAATATGAAGAAGAGCTTTGGAGACTCAGTGTATTATACCATATCAGTAGTGCATTATATTGTATTCCTACTTGTATGCTACCACCCATGTGAGCCATGTGAGATCCTTGTCTGGGCTCATATTGCTGAACCAAAATGAACTGAGCTATGCCACTGAGCCATTTGCTGCTCATTAACTGCTTACTGGATTTTCGTGAGCAGAAGATTTTAATGTAGCTTCTGATGCTCAGCACTAGTATTTTCCCTGTAATGACTGATTGTCAGCAGCTGTTATAACATGGGGGGGCAGACTGCACAATACTTGATATTTGTTTGCTGCATTTTGTACACTTTTGAGTAGTATTTTTTGTACATTATGTACGAGTTATGTTTACTAAAAAGCAGGCACTATTTTGATGTTTATTCTGTTACAGACTTTCAGAGATTCAGAGAGTCTTATTTCACTGTGTTACACTGTGTGTTTATTTATTTTGAAGAGATATAATAAAATGCAACTAGAAACATTTTCTTGCTAAAGTAGTTGAATGTGTGCATTTTTGTGCGTCTAATCTTCAACTGCCCCTTTCTTTCTTTCTTTCTTTCTTTCTTTCTTTCTTTCTTTCTCCACTTGCTGCACAGTTTTACTGTTTCATACACATCTGCTCTCTAGTGTGTAAGCAGAATGTCACTCTGGTATGGTTGAGCTATATTTTGTGTAGGTCTGCAATGATTTGTTGTGGATTAATCTACTGATTCTCTTCATATACCCATACATTCTTTAATTTGTAAAATCAGTGAGACATGTTTGTCACATTTACTCATGAACAAAATGACACCTTGAAATGACAAAATTGTCAAAACAGAAATATCAGCTATCTGAATATTAACTCCACCAGCTCTTTAAACTATAAATCATACATACTCTCATGAATAAATTCGACCACAATCCTTCATACTTCTCTTTTGACCATAAATCATCTTGGTTAT
>OMLM01003772.1:262504-276442 GCA_900302695.1 Helostoma temminkii | reverse complement strand
TTTGGTTATGGCTTCATATTTAGTCTTCTTAACTAAATCTCATCAAATTCCCAAAATGTCATGCTCCCTTTTTAGCAATATTATTATATTATATTAGGCTAAATAAATGACTCAAAACAAATTTAATATGCATGTTAATAATATCAATTTAATGTGCAAATTAACATAAAATGAAGCTCAAGTACAAATATTTTCAACATTCAAATATTTACGAAGTCAAAGATTTGCAGTCAAAAATTCTTGTATACAGGATGTAGAGTTTAAGAAATACATATCTCACTCAAACAGCCACAATGTAAATTAATTAACAGGTTCGATCTCTGATCACAGCTTAAAGTAAAATCAAATTGTCTGATTACTAATATAGTACAAATTCCTAATAGCACAATACATGTATATGACACGGCCTGTTAAAATGGCTGAGCTTAGCTTTTGTTGTCCAAAAACTTCATCCAGCCTAAGAAATGTACTGCATCAAACACATACTGTAAGTAACCACCATTGTTTCTACATAACTTACTAACAAAGACCTGTACACCACTGAATAACTACTTATATGGTTCAGCTACAAGCTTTAAAAGCTTTGAGTAAAAGTTTTAAATGAACACATAAATTTAAGTTAGGGTATTAAAGGCTATGTTAGACATTCATGTTAATGCGATTGGTAGATTAGTAAGAGTAACTCCCAGGATTTTTTTTGTTTGTTTGTTTGTGCTATTATTTTGTTTGGTAAATCACATTAACTCTAACCAAGAGCAACACTGCAGGTGTAACTGACCTGGCTAAAATACCTTTAGTTAGTTGAACAAATTATTTAACCAGCTTGTCCCTGACTGCTCATCCAGGAGAGCTTTTGCAGAAATTAAAACACCATTCTTACATACAGTGGTAAAAGGTTGAAAATGTCACAGATGACACCAAATGTCATCTGCCAAACAGTAGGCACTCATATAATACAGTTGTAGACTGTAGTGCTGTGACACTATGGCACAAATTGTCCTGTATCAGACTGGACCTGTGTGGACACAGTCAGAACCCCATGACAGCAGGAGGGAGAGATCAAGAGCGTACCAAAAAAGGTCAGCATGGTATCAGAGCTGGGTGTCCTCTCGGGTGTCTATGCTGGACTCATGTCTCTCTTTCAGGCTGCTGCTGTGGACAGGAAGTTCCTCAGGGACATGAGCCAGAGGGTCTGAACGAATAAGGTACCTGGGAGACAAGAAAGTGCAATTAGTGTTTAGTGTTGGCAATTCTTTAAAGGTCACATTGTGTTAAAGAAGAAGCACAAAATAAACACACTGAGGGATACTGAGGATAAATTTGCCTGTTTGTCACTTGGTGCTGATCAGGTAGCACATTGTACATTGGGTTTATAAAAGCATTTTAGCTTGAACTGAAAACAGAAGTGATAATCATTCATTTTACACACAGTGATTTTATCATTTTAAATGACTGATTAGCAGATTTGAGTGAAACACAAATGTAATACGAGCCAAGTTAGCAAAAGGGGACAGGGAGATCTTTGCTTTTATTATCGGTCTACTATTGAGAAATACTTAATTTCATTGTGAAAAAAGTAGATTTAGCTTTAAACTGTTGTGCTCTGGCGATCACTTAATTTCTGACAAAATTCACACATTAAGAGAATTCATCAAGAACACTCAAATAAGACAGGTTTGAGAAAACCGAGACTTAAACCGTAGAACTAAATACCAATACAGACAAAAATACATAAAACAGTATTTTCTATTTGATGGTTTCCATCTATCTTTAACATAAGTCAGGTGTGAGTGATTCAAATTTCACTATCTTACCATTTGTACACAAAACACAAAACCCACTAACAGTAGAAGGAAAAGAAAAGAGTAATATTTACACAATGTCATTGAGCTCCAGCCTGGTGTCAGGCGAAGGGTTAATCAGGACATACGACAGAGTGTTTTGTTGATCATTCTGTTCATCTGAAATAGAAACATCCCATGGTCAGGAAAACTGGAACAGTCTAGTGTGTATAATGTTATGATCTAATCCCTATTTAACTGCTCACCTTGTAGGTAGCCCAGATTGACTCTGTTCATGACATCACTGGCTGTCAGATTTGTTAAGTCTTCTACAAACAGCGAGAAAACAGGCAAAAGATTGAACACAAGAAAACATGAAAGCATTTAACAATTTGCTTGATACTAAAGTGTCCATCCTGACCATATCCTGAGGTTGGGAGGCCCAGATGCCTCATGCGGTTGCGGACCAGTTCAGACAGCTCCTCCCTCTCAGAGCGTCGGTAGAGGTTGAGACGTTGCTGAGCGATGCGTTGTGCGTGGTCCTTGCTCGAGTCCCGGCTCGCCCCCTGCCACCTAACGCTTTTCTTACTGAGACGCCGCGCCCACTGCATGCTCTTCTTCCTCAGCAGGGGGTGATCTGATTGGTCATTGCTGCGAGACTCATCGCCCCTCTCCTTGGTGTCCTCACAGTCATCGACGCTCATAGAAACCTGAGACTGAGTATACTGTATAATTTAGGTCACGACTCTGCTGAGCGCAGATTTACACCTGTATATTATTGCACTGTAGAGGAATATTTAACTTTCCACAGCTTACAGTATCCTCACCTCAGAAGCATTAAAAATGTGCGATTCCGTTCGATAGATCCCAATGGGAATTTCAGCACTAGAGGAGCAAAGTTTTTGGAACAGTCTTCCATAAGTGCCAATCCAAAGATCCTCCTCAGTTACTTTCATCTGGACCAAGAGATGGACAGGTATAGTGTTAGTCTGGTAAACAGCAGCAAGGTACTGTTTGAGACCCTTCTTTTTTCTTCTTTAAAGATCTATTTAACTCACAGCACAGAGGTATCCTGATCCTGGGGTGGTATCGAGTCCCAGCAGAAGCCTTGCAATAAGGATCATGTAGTCCTTCACAAAAGACTGATGTAGAATCATAGAGAAAGTTTGTATAACTTAGAGTTTCTATCAGTGACTGAACACAAGAGGGCACTTTTGCTTTATGATGGTTATATTGCTCCATTTATTCAAGTGATTCTGTTTCTCTGAGGATATTAACACTTTCATTCACTTTACTTGTTATGGAAAAGAATCATTTGAGGCTAAATGCTTATCTGTAGGTGTGTACCAACCTGATAGAGCAAGGTGTCCAGCATGCTGATACTGAACACTCTGCCTGCGGCAAAGGGTAGGCGAAACATGAAGGCCAAGTTGGAGCCTTTATCTCGCTCTTTCTGTGGGAGAGAGCCAGGACACACTGTACAATAATGATCAACAGATTTGTCACTTTTTGATAGTCCAGAAAGTCGATGAATATGACTTTCCATCATATTATCCATGTCTTACCTTCTCCAGCTTGGAGAGGGCCAGTGAATAGCAGTCTTTTGCTCTGAACTGCATGAATCTCATGTTGGATGGATGAGTAAGCTCTGTGATGATACTGAGACTGGGAAACAACCTGAAAAGGCAGAAAACAAGATGAGCAACAATAATGAATGCAATTTATGACATCTAACATTATTTTAGCAATACTGTTTCTAGTCGAGGCTCAGATACAGTCTATGACTTAATGATAATCCGATGCTACAAATTAAAGATCATTTCATAAATAATACAGAATAATTATGATGAAATCAAACTAATTACCTGAACATTGTCTGTACATTGACAATAGTTTTGGCATCAGCCATGTAGTCCTCCTCAGCACTCATGGTACTCTCTTTATCGACAACAACCAAATTATCAGCGTAGATAATGCCACACTGCAGCAGGCTGTCCAGACTGAAACACAGGCACACACATGGGAACACACACACAGCAGTGAGCATAACAGCAGACACCAATTCGCCTGGAACATAGAGTACATCCAATTAAATCAGACATAGTACAAACATGTCTTCACTGTCTTTTAATAAGAGAGTTAATGTAATAAGTGATACACCTTTAATGAAAAGCATCAGGGTTATGTGACACTCTTACTTGTCTATGGTCCCAGCCATGTAGTAGACCATAGGGAAGCAGCAGATGGCCTCCAGAAAGTGATTATCTGGCCTGCAGGAAACATATATTATGCAGAAAATTAGTTACATTTTGTTGTCATTACACAAAACAACACAATATTTAATAAAATAAAATGTAAAAAAATATAATAAAATGTTGCAAATGTATTTGAATTTATACTCAATAACATGCAACCGATTTGTTATAGATATTTTAACTGTTTTAGTTTTTTGGGGTTTTGCATATGTGTTACAAGAAAATGTTTTATTTTTGATATTGGACATAAAGTTGTGTCTTGTAATCCCGTCCCCATCCAATCCCAGCAAGAAGTGGGAATAAAAACTACCTAAATTAAAAACATACAGCACACAATACAAGTGTAGCTCAGTGGATAAAATCACTAGATGTTTGGCCTAGTACACACTAAATACACTGCAACTACTTTATAGCTGCTTTAGGGATTTGTGTGGTTATTAATGCATGTAATGACATGCAACGTTGCGTTCCAAGGCCTCAGGTGCCTCTGTGGTAGTTCAACTCCCTAGTTAGTATGTCGTCAGGCAGAAGGATGAGTCTATCTGTTGCTGAGCGCTCTCCGATAGATGTAGTTGCTTTATTACTGCCTGTCCTCCACCACCACCCCTGACTGAACTCTATGCATCTGTCCAGTCCTGCTGACTAGAGACCCAAGGCTGTTGTAAGTGACTGAATTGTGTATCCAAGTGTGTGGGTGTTTGTATTTGTGTGTGTGTGCGACAGCAATAGTAAGGGAGGGAAAGAGGGCTGCATGGAGCGAGAGTTTATTGTTGCGTGTGTGTTTCCATGAGAGCCCTGAGAGCTTGCATGAGGGGACCTGAAAAGGGACACATCAGGGCTGTCGTTGAAAGCCTGTTTAGTGTTCTCCAAAGAAATCATTTCTCCATCTTTTTCTCCCTTGTAGCAATATATATCATTCAGGTTCAAGGCAAAGCAAGTTGCCATGGTGACTGTCTAGAGCTAGAGAGAGCAGCGCTTTTATTTTCATTTATTTTTCTCCCTTAAAATACATCGTCGTTATGACCAGTGGCAGTAACCTAACATCAGGAGTGACGATGGGGTCCCACCTCTATTGCCTTGCCCTAAGTGCTCAACTGACTGCAGCTTTAAGGAGTTTCCCACCACAACATGGTGAAAGACAGAGTGACTGGGAAAAAAAAGGAACATCGTATCTGTTACATGTGCTCATGTGAACTCACGGGTTATCCAGCAGCAAGACAATTGGGTTGAGTTCTTTCCTGGGTCTGTAATAAGCTCTGAGAGGCACTATGAAGTTATAGAGGCCATTCCCAGCAGTTTCAGCGGACACAATGATGAGCTTGTTCTTAAAACCATAAGCCTTAGCATCCTCAAAGCTGTTGTGCCTGCAACCCTGCACAGGGAACAAAACAGGCAGTTATTTTAGGTTGTCTTTTATCGGGTGAAAGACACAGAGAAGACGGAAGGAATGTAAGGAATGATGGAGGCAGTAATTGAATGACTAAGTTGCAGGAACAGAGGCTGCCCACCTGGTCCAGTCGTAGGCAGCAAAATGGGGCTTTTTCAGCCAACAGATGGCACAAGGTGGGCGAGCTCCCAATGTACGGTGAGTTAAGGGGATAACCTTTCACATACCTGGCAAAAAAAAAGACACATATCATGGAAACATACTGTGTTTACCTCAGGCAAATATGGTCAGGCATTCTTGTTGTAATTTCTTACCCCAATATAATAATAGGTTTTGAGCATCTCGGGGTTAAATTACTCTGTTTTTATAATTTTTGCTTAATCTAGAAATTGCTCAGCATTAACCGATCAAGTATCAGAATTAAGAAAGTGGCACGAGTCAAGATACATGTCAAAATGTCGCCTGTATATATTCAAGTATGTAAAAATCTGTGAAAATGGCACCAGTGGTAAAGTAGTATTCAGTATACAGTACTTCAGTAGCAATACCACTATGTACTGTAGCCTTACTTACATAACACAAGAAATCTGAGTCAGTTAACTTCTGTTCAACATGTATGCTTGAGTAAGCCACTCTAACCCTCTGTGCTGATTCGTGGTGCAGATGAAATAAAGACGTGATTGCGAAAAAGCCTCAGTAGTATCTACACTGCCTACATAAACTTGCTTTGCTGTTTTAGTTGTCTTTGTCAAAAGGCCAAGTGTTGATTGTAAAGTGTTGTTACGCTCAGCTCTGAAATTACTGAAAAACACACACTGAACAAGTCCTCAAAAGGGCAAAAAAGATTATCAACGACCCCACACATGTCCTCCGTACCTTGACTTCTGCTTTTCACCGGGTTATTTGCCTTCTTGACTCGATTTGTCTTTTGACTGTCTACTGCAAGTAATCCTTTACTTTTGGATTGTCTTTCTGTACATTGGTGCACGAGGTATATAGAATTTGATTATTTTTACAGTTTTTTGTTGTGCCTCCTCATGGTTAGTTTTTTAGGTACCACATAGGTTTTTATATACAGTACAAAGAGAAACACAAGTCTTACTCAGTAGATGAATGGCCTTTCTCATCTGTGAAGACTGAGTCATCTTCTGACTGATCACTGAGGAGGTCGCATGGCAAGATTGAAGAGGAATCTGCAAGCTCCTGAACTGGGGCGATGCTCGGCCGACGTGTCCCTGTTCCATTCACTGTAGGCGGGACCAGTTTACCACTTGAGACGTCAGGTGGGCTCGTATTCTGAAGATCCATGGCAACAGTACCTGTAAAATACATCGTGCTTTGAGTCACAACGAACCAGCATCTCCTCAAACTAGTTCATCTTTCACCAACAAGAGCATTTGATCACACTTTACTTCCTCTCTAACCCATGCTAGCGATGATGCTGTGCACAGGAAGCTGTGATGGTCCCTCATACAATCCCCCAGCAGGACGGCCCTTCCTCTCCTCCTGATTGAAGATGAAGGCTGAGTTCTCCTCCTTGGTGATGTTGATGTAGTAGCAGGTGTCCGTGGCAGCCATGATATGGCGTGGGCCAGGGTTCAGCAGGATGCTCTTGTTGTCCTCCCTCTTGATGCCAATCAGACACACACCATACCTGAACATCACATCTGTTACTAGCATGTGGAAAATTGAACTGATAATAGAATTGTAGTGTTACATTTAAAGTCACAAAAAATTTATAGTTAAAAACTAATAAATATACTTAACACTTAAGAGACTGTTTTGTCAATTGGGGGATTCACTTTCTTGGGAAGTGTTAGATTAGCATAAAGACAGCAGATAACTTGTGTGGTCCACTGCCTATGTATTAAACAAGAACTTCTCGAGGACATGACCCCATGTACAACAATAAATAGTCTCTTTCAACATTTTTTTGCAAACTGACAACATATAACATGTTAATAATTGGTAGGTGGATTTAGTAAACTGGCTATTCTCATCTTACGATTGGCAAGGAAGCAAGTAAATACATCTCAAATGTCAAAATACAGTATTCATGGTATGTAACTGTAAAACCACAAGCTGTTGTTGTACCTTGAGGTACAGCATGTTAATTTGTAAGCTTGCAGGGGTGGAAAGTCCTGGTCCTCAAGGGCCACTGTCCTGCTTGTTTTCCAACTATCCTTGCCCTAAACTCTGCAGATTACCTGGATCAGGTGAGTTTGACCAATCAGATGCTGTAAGAGCAGGGCTGGTTGGAAAGCAAGCAGGACAGTGCTGCTCGAATTGGCTACTCCTCCTAGAGGTACTTTTAGACATTTTGTTACCTTTAGATAGAGTCAAATTAATGTTAGCTGTTTCCACCTGTCTTTTTGCTAAACTTAACTAACTGCTATATCTTTATGGGTAACAGACAGACACAATAGACATATCAATCTACTGCTAAATTAAGAAAAAACTAATAGGAATATTTCCCAGATTGTCTTTAAAGAACAGCAGAAATGCTGCCTGAACAAGACTTTGTTTCAGTCATGTGGAAAATTATTGTGTAATCTGAAAATATACAAAACTACTTAAAACAACTTTTTTGAAAGACTAAACCAGAATCAGATTTTTTAATATTTTTTTATAATTTAAAAAACTACCTGTGCTGTACTTAATTACATAATATTTTACTGGACAAACAAACCAGAAAAAATATGTAACAACCACTGGAAATGTTGTGTGGGTTGGGTGTGCTTCAAGTTGTCAGCATCTGAGGTATATGTTTTAGTTTACATGTCAACTCACTTCTTGTGAGCATGAAAGGAGGCATAGGTGAAGCTTTTGCCATTGTATTCTCCAAAGAACTTGCTGTCACTCAGTCGGATGTGGTAAACCTCATTGCCGGAGCAGCATCCGTACATCCTCTGCCACTGCTCCGGAGACTGTTGTCCTTCTCTGCATTAATTCAGAGAAATTACAGTTCAATTGATTAAATCTAATACATTTAAATTTACTCCACATAATTATCGATAAACTCTAAAGAATGAAACCTTGCTTGTCATTTTTATCATTCTCCCCATATCTCTGAAAGCAGATAGCTTCATACTTCTATCAGTCAGTCAGCTTCACTCTAATATGCCCCTTCTAATGACTTCCGGTACTTACAGTAATTGCTCAAGCAGTTTGATGGCATTTAATGGGCTATAAGAGATGCTCAGAACAACCCCAAGGTAGCAGTTTAGCTTTTTAGTACTTGTATATTTACATTAGACAACTTATGAAGTGTATTTTCGCATTTCTTCTTTCTTGTTTTTCATGTAAATAAAATACTCATTATTGTCTAAATTCATCTTGTGCACACATATGCAAATATACACATCAAACATACTCCTTTATACACAGTTAGATAACAGATAGATTAGATAATATATATATAGTATATACAGTCTCAAGCTTATAATGACATACTTTATTGTAAAGCTTCACATTTCTGCATATATGATGATGTGGGTGGCATATAACTCAATTGTTCCCCGTCCTCCTGTGGCTGCATGCTGAGGTGTCCTTGGACAAGAAACCCTCTAGCTCGGTTCTATACATGCAGCTGTTCAAACAGTATCAATTATTATTATTATTATTATGTGGCCAGGAGAAACCACTGACCCTGCAGTTCAAAGATGACTCCATCAGCTGAACTGCAACTGGTTGCAGCAGGTTATATGCCTTTGTCTAATAAAATACACTAAGTTTCTCTCTCTAGAGAGCTGTCAGGAACATGCCAAATGCCTTTTAAGGCAGTCTCCCTCAGTCATTGACAGCAGCCTTTAAAAGCAATCCCTTTGCATGCTGTGAAAAATCATTTCCCTCTGCAGAGCTTTTCACACTATTTTACTGAGAACAAATCCTAAAAAAAATCAATTTGGGTTCAGTGTGTTCTCTCTTTTGGTTTAATACACTGTCTTTACTTCCTGCTGAGTTCCACAATGAACTAAGACATTTGTCTTTGCCTGGGCCTATTCACCTCTTTGTGCCAGTTGTATGGAAGCTATATATACATCAGCAAATATGAACATGCGAGGAAATTTGAACTTTTCGTTCACACTAAGGAGAAACAAAAAAACCTGAGGAGGTTATGGAAGATGACTGACCGACCACGGGAAGTGTGTACAAGGAGAGTAATCAAGGTGGAGGTGGCAGGGCAAACACAGTTGAGAGCCAACATGGCGTATTTGAACTCTTCCTCACACACAACATGATCTGAAAAGAGGGAAAAGATGTGCTCATCAGAGAAGCTGTCCAATAAGTACAAGTCATATTATCACGTGTGATGTGCCCCATTAATTTAAAACAAATTTTACAGTGAATGAACAGTGTGAGCTCATGGAACTTATGTTAGACTGTTTCCAGTAAAAAAAAAGACCCTACCAATTATATAACACATCACAGGGCATATAGACAGGTAAGTGTCTAATTATTTTCTCAGCATGATTTTCTTCAGTTCAGGAAAAACAGCTGTTGCGTCAGCTGAAAACAATGATAGAACAGTGGGAGGGAACCAAAGAAGTAATGTTCTAGGCAGGAAAATCAAAACAGTGAGTTAAAAGATGCAATAAAAGCTAATCAAGGGCTGCTGCAGAGTCAAGTGATATTTCTCTGTAGATCCACATTTAATCTAATAATATTGATATTAGATTTTATTGCAAAGACATGCGAGAGTTATGAATATGTTCATCTAACATTTCCACGACAGTTTAGGAATCCTCACCTGCAAATTTAACATGGAACTTGTTTTCAGGTTTTAGTATTTGGACATAAAGGGGACAATTTGGCGCAAAGTCCTTTACTGCCCATGCTCTGAGGATGGTCTGATGATCCTGAGGGGACACAGTCAAAAATAATGCATTTTCACTCTGTCATTTAAATATTAATGCCCTTTAACTAATATTACAATTGTGAGTTTTTGTAAACAACTGAATGTCAACTTAATTTACAACTCAGAGTTCATTAATTGTTGTTGTTCTTACCGCAGCCATGCGATCCACCTCGTTACGGCTGCTCAGAATGAAACAAGCCTCCGCATCATCCATTCTACAGCAGCAACACACAGTTGATAAATAATAGAACAAAGTCAAAACAAAAGAAAATTACAGAACTATACAACAGCAGAAAACATGACAAACCCTGACACAAACAAATCACCTGAAATGATAACTGGTCAGAGGAGATAACAAATCGAGTTAACACTGCATATAGATAAATCTGAAGTCCTCCATACTGTAAATGTGCAGTGAATGTGGAACTGTTTTTGCATATGATTAACATAGCCTGGAGAGTGCAGAATGCAAAACAAGTGTGGGAGGATTTGAAATGCTGCCAGATGCAGGATGTAAGCTCAACACACACACCCAGTCTTTTACTGCTAATTGCTCTATCAAAACCCTGCCAAAGGTATACAGTGATGTTATATAACCTATTCTCATCAGGGTAGTACTTACCTTGGTGTAAGGTGTTCTGTACCTTGTGTTGAAACCATTGCAAAGGACTATTATCGCCTAACAGTGGGTCATAGTATGTATTTTAGCTTTGTTTGGGAGGACTCACAAGAGACTTTTTAAACACTGAAGCAGGTGATTTGGAAATGTCTATGTTAATGTTGTAATGTTACTGGTATGGTAAGTTTCAAAATTATTGTTCTACATTTCGCATAATGGTTGATGTGTGATTTGGTTGGAGCCTAACTGTCAGTCGTCTTTAACAAGTGTCCAACTGTTCGGTTATAATTGTTTGGTCTCAGATGTCAAAGTGAGACATCCATTGTAACATCAATCTGGTTAATTTCTTAGATTTAGACAACTAAATCTGACATTTTATATGGTATGTACAGCTATCAGAGAGAGGTAAACTGTCTGTATGTTTAAAATCAGTGGATTTACTGCGATGGCATGGTTGCAGTTCTGTAAAATTCTTTGAGGCATGAATATGATTAAGGCTATGGAAATAAACTTGACTTGACAGATTGGCAGCAGGCTGTTAATCCTTTCATCAGTGTTAAAAGTTTCCACAGTTTCATTCATAAAACTATCATGACTCAAACTTATTAGAAGAATTCAGACAGATCATGTTCGCTTTCCTCAAAGAAAGTGGTGCATTTAAAGGCTAAGTTTTAAAAGGAATGGGATACAGCTTGAATGAATAATTATAATGTTGTCTGAATATGAAGCCACACAATAGCTCTGATAAGCCTATTCAGTGAGGAAGGAATGAATGAATATCAGGCTCATATTAACTAATGGATGGACATTCTACAGATGTAAACGTCAAGTTTTATAGCAATTTTTTCTACATGTCCCAGAATGCAAACTATTAAATTATAGCCTTCACTGTAAACAGTTCAATTTGAGACATAGCTGTGCAGCTATTGAGGGTGCCTGCTGCACAGTCAGACTGAGAATAAAATGTGGGAAGCTGTAGGCTATTTATTTGCAGAAATCATCCAGACACATCATCAACATGATGAACTGGATATGGACACTACACACCCACAGTGTTCAGGCCAATCACAATGATCTTTCACACTTTCAGTGTGCCAACTGGTAAAGGAGACATTTCAGATGAGAATTAAATTAGAAATTTCACCTTTAATTATGGCAATTAGACCAATCAGGGTAATTTATTAAAATAACTGGATTTGTGTACTAGAGAAAAGCCACAGCACATAACATAAATGTAAAACTCATGGTTGTGCTAATGGAAGCAGTCATTCCTTGAGCATCTTGAATGTCTGTGTTCACACAATTTGCAGAAAATTCTATGTATTGTTTAACAATATAACTTATATAAAGAAAATTCTTCATTTTCAGTGGACTATAATTATCTGCACCAATGTCATGGCAATCTATCCATCACATGTTGAAATATTTTACTACTAAACTGCTGGACCAACCAAAAATGTTACAAAACATTGTTTCTGCTTTAAGGGACACACAGCAATGCTTGAAGTCAGACATATGATGCATCATGGTGATTCTTTAAACATCAGAACAAATTTGAGAAATTACGTAATTAACTAAGAAAAGTCTATCTCTGATCTCAAAGGTTTAAGGATCTGTTTGCTGTTTACTTACTTTGCTCGCAGCAGGTCCTGGTCTTTGAGAACAGATCCTTGAAGATAGATGACCCTTTGAGACCAGAGAGGGATCTGCAGGACTCTCCGCACCTGGAGGTCCATTTCACTCGGACACAGGATCACTACGTAGTAATCCTTTAAAATTACACAAGAACCAAAATAGTATCTTAGCGTAGTAAATGTATTATCTGGAATCCCAGGAGATATAATTCCCCTTGCACACTATTCAGATCTTTACTACATCCTACACATTTTCTCAACAGTATAAAAGTATGCATGTGTGCGGTTCAGTACCTGCAGTCTGGGATGGGCATAGAATTCATTGAGGAAATCCATCAGCAGGTCTATCTTTAAAGCGCTGACGCACAGCACTACATGCTTCTCTGTCTGTGCTCTGTGGCGGCTGTAATTCCCCCCAGACTTCTGTCTTTCCATCCACAGATAGATTAGCTCCTCAAACTGACAAACAACAAGTTGAGCAAACCAGAGACATCACAAATAAAGATTTAGGAGTTATCCAAGTTAACGACTGTGTCTTCCTACCTGTAAAGGCAGCACCACGAGAGCCACACAGATCATAATGACTACTAGAAGCTGTGATGGCCATATTCGGGGAGTGACATCCCCAAAGCCAACAGTGGAAAACGTGACGATGCAGAAGTAGAAGGAATTGAAGAGGGACAGGTTTTTGCCTGCTCGCTCCAGGTGCTGGATTCCACATGTGCTGTTTTGAACATGTTAGATAGATGCAAAAGTCAGAATTTATGGTCACCATGTACTATTTACTATAAAGCAGGAATAGGCTATTAACTGACTATTTTCCTTCCTATTTTTTGGTATCAAATTATTTATTTTATATTATAGTTGTATGCATTTTTTCGTTATAAGATGCTGATTATATCTGTATGTGAATACAATTTCAATTTGATTTGATATCTTTAAGGATCTATGAAATTAACCATAAAGGGAGGAAAAAGGAGATATTTGTGTTGAATTTTTGATTTCATGAAAAAATTTTTTGAAAGAGCTGCTTCATTTAAACCAAAATAGACATTATTTTTGAATAACTCTCCGCTAACATGACACAAAATCTGTGTCAGAGAGATGACACAGGAATTACAGACAGAAATTCTAGTAAAATAAGTCCTTCACACTTAATGATAGGATAATCTAATACATAGATAACAGGCATCCATGAAACAGCAGTCTCACCCAGTGAAAACCAGACAGAGTAAGGTGCAGATGAGAATGAGGACCTGGTTGAACATGGCAGAGTTGGTCCTCTGGATTGCCCTGTGGACATCATTCTACACCACAAACAAACAGCTGTTATTGTAGATTTAAATCTACAATAACAATCTAAAAAATAAATGGTATATAAACACTGAAAGTCAACAAGTAAAA
>OMLM01003772.1:221290-250267 GCA_900302695.1 Helostoma temminkii | reverse complement strand
TGCGTTAATTGCATCTGCAAAGGAATGAACACCCGCAGAGGCAGACGCGCTCTTTCAAAATCCAAAGTGATCTCTCCCTGTATCGGGGCCCCTCTCACCTATACAGGTGCATCTTGGAGGTTTGGAAGAGTGCTCAGTGAAAGTCTGTAAACAGGCAAACTGAAATGCAAATGAATGAAAATTTGCTTGGCAGGAAGAAGTCAGGCTGGCGGGGAGATATGCTGGGAGATGCAGAGGGTCGGTCTGCAGCGAACATAATGTTGATGACAGCTTTCCTTCCTGAGGTAGCGGGTACACCTAATGACATAACTGTTGAATTATCACCCAACTCTTTATGAGGAGAGAGAGAGAGAGAGAGAGAGAAAGAGAGGTTAGCGCCATCTGTTGGAGCCTCTGACGCTCTGCGGGTTCTCCACAGAGAAAACATCAAGTTAAAATAAGAAAGTTGACATTTAGAAAACATAAGTCTTTTCAATTTAATAAGTAGAACATGATGAATAGGGCCTAAAACAAAAGCGACTGCAAAGTTTAATCAATATCAACATATTGTGACACAAGGAAACAAATGTTACCGTCTTCAAAAGGTTATTTAATCAGCACCTTGACATGTAGACACAAGATCATTATGAATTTTACGCGACTGATTGTTGAGGTACTTACTAATGTAAAAGTACAGTATTTAAAAGTAAAATCCCAAAAGTAAAAGTGCTCATTGTCTGTTTTTATCACATATGATACTTATATATATGATATATGCCATTATTATTGCATTCATGTAGACATAATATCGTCATAGTTGTTTGTGAGTTTAAACTATTACTATGTTTGTCATTTTTTATCTTTGTTATTGCTTTGTGATTAGTGTATATCTCCATCAATCTCAAATCATAATGTACAGATTTATAATTCAAAAATCTGATCTGCATATCAGAAATGGCACCATCCAGTCTGATGTATTTTCTTATAAATATTTACACAACAAAATTCAAAAAAAAAAATCAACTCAGCATATTACCCTCAACACCGTGTCAGGATTCTTCATGAATGCCACTCCAGCTGTTTGTCTCAGGGTAAATTGGATCCAAATACATAAACTAATTTCAGAAATTAGTTTATGTTACAGTTACCTGATATGTCTGTATCAAAACAGCAGGGTGATAAGAAAAACTGTACAATGGCGTGATGATGATAGGATGATTCATCATCCAAATAAAATCTGAAAATCCCACATTTCTTTCACCATTTGCCTGCTGCCGCTGTTTCTCTAGCAGCAGATACAGTGATGTGAAACAGTATTTTCCCCCCTTCCTAACTTTATTTATTTATTTTGCATATTTGTCACACAATTCAGATCATGAAACAAATTTTACTATTACACAAAGATAACCTGAGTAAAAACCCAATGCAGTTTTTAAATGATGATTGCCCCCTAAACCTAATAACTTGTGTTGTGCCACACTTGGCGGCAACAACATCAACAACAACATCAGTCCACAGAACATTTGCCCAAAAGCCTTGAAGATAATCAAGATATTTTTTGACAAGTGTGAGATGAGCCTTTGTGTTCTTTTTGGTCAGCAGTGACTTTCATCTTGGAACTCTCTCATGGATGCCATTTCTTACTGTTGAATTATGAACACTAACCCTAACCGAGACACGTGAGGCATGCAATTCTTTAGATGTTGTTCTGGGTTTTTTATGACTTCCTGGATGAGTCTTCATTGTGCTCTTGGAGTAGTTTTAGTAGGCCGGCCATTACTAAGGGAGGTTCACCACTGTTCCAAGTTATCTCCTTTCGTAGATAATGGATCTCACCGTGGTTGACCCAAAGCCTTAGAAATGGCTTTGAAAACCTTTCCAGACCAATACATGTCAATTACTTCAGGCAAATACTTTACTTTAATGCAAAAGAAACCCAATAGAGACCTCACAATCTCTGACATACAGCTGGAGATGCCACAGAGGTCAGAAGCATCAAGGGATTAAAATGTTGCCCTATGAGAAAAGAGGTAATACTTATGCTTAATTTTTCAGTGTAATACCAGAAATAATTAATCTTGTAATAGGTGAAGCTGATTTAAAAATAAATATATACTCGGTTTAAAAATGTGCTGCAACAAGGGATTGCTTTCAGTGCCTGTGTTGTATGTTATCCTTCAGGAGAAGGACATTACACTGAATGTTAGCAATGAAAATCAGAAAAGATATGAGAAAGAAGAGAAGCCAAATGACTTCTACTACATTCCCAGCGGTGTCAGGTGCCAAGAAATATAAGTGTAAGAAGAAGAGATTGACTCACTGGATGTCTTTTTGTTATTTATTTAACTGTTTATTTGATGACGCAAACTGCAGCAAGTCGAGGAGACGTGGGAGAGGTGATATGATTCACAGGGGGAGACGGTGACATGAGGCTGGTGGAGAGTTTAAAGCTTATAATGGATGTTTGGGGTTGAGTCAGGTGTTCTGACTGGAATGGGAAGACATTTTACTGCTGGAGTGGAGGAAAAAAAGTCACATCTGTGAGATTATCCCACTGGGATTATGTTTTGTGAAGGAAAGTTTGGTTTTGTCAGCTGATTTAAAGGTGTACATTTCCGAATTATGTTAACTTAGAGACAAATTGGAATCCATTTCAACGTGTCATGTTTTAAAAGGGCAGTAGAGTTGAGCACAACGTGGCACTTTGAGGTCTCACACAAAGCTGTTTTTTCCTGTGGAACTGTTATGAATTGCTGTTGTTATGTGACAGGGAGGAGGTTAAGTACCACTGTCTGTACCATTATCAGCATTTACTGAAAAGGCTTCATATTGCTCGTTCAAACGCTTACATAAGCTTTGCTGCTATATTCAGCTAGAGGTTGAACCTTTCTCCAGAGCCATGGCTGTCTCCATCTGGTGTCTGGGAGCCACTGTGCAGCCCCATCTGAGCTTGACCCCTTTAGGAAAATACATCAAATATTATTTACAAGAGTGCTATAAGAGTAGGTTTCCCTTCTGGTGATCCGATTCTTTCTTAGTTCATTTATGACATGAAAGTAAAAAAAAAAAAAAAAAAGATAAATGTGAAAAATGTAATTTACCCATTCTGAACATGGTTTTGGAGAATAAGATGCTATTAATTAAATTACAGAAAAACACAATTAAGTGTTTACATTTCTAGTTGCTCTGCATGCTCAAGAGATAACACTCTTGTTTTTAGTTACTCTAGTTTGAGCATTGCTATGTACGTCAGAGAAATGCTATTTATTTTGCCATCTTAGTGAAACTGCCTTACATTTATAATGGTCCTTGATGCATCAATAGATCTACACTTTGCTGAGGAAAATATCTTTCTGCCTCAATCAATGTTTTTTTCTTACAGTTTACTGAAGCTCCCAATAAAGCACACAACATTCAATCAGGTATTCAGAACTCAAGGACTTTCTGCCTTTATTCACCTAAATCATGACATGAAAAACCTTCAAGGTTGCATTTGGTTGTAATGTCTACAACTATTTGTGGCTGTAATATTTTATGCAGCATTCTTTTACAACATGAAAGTAAATAAACATCAGTTCTCAGCCTGAATTCTCTTTAATAGAAAAAAGCATATTAAGCAAACAAAATCAAATCTGAAATATTTGAAGAGCAGAGGGTTAATTAATAAGGTTTTTTGTGACATCCAGTTTTATTAATGATACAGGATTCTGCATATGGAGCAAATTTGTGGAGGATTAACATCTAAGGGGCAACATTTGGCATAATTATTGCTTATGTAAAGCGCCATTCTTCCCTAAATGTATGTTAAAACACCATGTGGACTCTGATCCGTTGTAATATAATGTAGAGGTACAGTACAGACACCTTCTCACACAGTTTTGCCACCGTGCTTCATACAGTTGTGTGTGGATTTACATCACATGTACATTATAGAGGTTCTTCTTAGATCTTGTTTTATGAATTTAGCACAGAATTTTAACTTGTTAAAAGTATAGTCTAATAATGTACTGCTAAATTTCCATAAAATGGACTAACAGACAGATTTAAAAATAAGACAAAATTAAAGTAGCTGATTCCCAACTTTTAGTCCTAATATGGCACAAACATCAAAAGTTCTGGACCCTACATTTTCCATAATGTCAATCAACAGCATCTTTCTTTGCTCTCTGTTGTTAAGATTGAAATATGTTAGCAGTAATATTACAAAAATGAGTGTAAATAGTTAACAGACATTTAATGTCCTTAGTGAAAAGCTGATATACTGTACAGTATAGACTGTAAACATTCAAGTAAACTATATATGAAAATCAAGCTGAAAAACAGAGCAGAGCTCAGTTAAGTAACACCATGTCCTGATCCGTCAGAAGTATGTATGTGTCTATGTATGCATAGCAGAGTATAATATGTTAACCCACGAAGATGTGAATAATCCTTTGCTTAAGAATGAACAAGAACCCATGAAGTCCATCTGAGTTTGCCTCAGTCTGCTCCTTCAGTGCTGACTGCAGCCACAGCTGAAACATAATAAGGTCCTTCTCTGACATATGTCTTCAGACGGATGTAGTGCTGGCTGCCCAGTATCTCTGCTGCTGTTGATGAACACACAAGCGACCCCACCAGGTCAAACTTGGCGTCTTTGGCCTCCTTTGTCTGCCCCGTGGAACGATCCAAAATGAACTCCATGAAACCAGGGGTGCTGATCATTAACCTCTGACCCCATGGCTGAGTGGCAATGGCCTGAAACAAACAAACACAGAGATTAGCTCACAAATATTACTGGTGCAACATTGATGGTTTTATGCTTTGATGTGATTTTACAAATATACGAAGACAAAACCTTTCAGCATCTACAGTTAAGCTGCTTAGTTATAATAAGTTATAATAAAAGAAAATCGGTAATGCGTGGCAGAACATAATGGTAGTTAGATACGGCTCAGGGCTCACAGTGAATATTCGCAAAGCCCCACAGTGCAGCTCTGGAAATGGCTGAGTGCTGATGTTGCGAATCATGTCCATGGGCTGATTAGACAAAAGGTGGAACCAGGACTCCGTCAGGGCCAAAAGGTCTTCTGTCTGCTGCTCTGGCTGCAAAAAAACATTGTCGACTGATAACCAATGTGCATTTTTTTGTAGAGAGTATTTAGAGAGAATTTAAAGGCATAAAAGTGATTTATGGTTTTTATGTGTGTATACACATACCTGTAGAGTGAGAAGCTGTGATATGGCATCCAGGCTGCGCACTCTGAGCTCTGTAGCTCCAGCGCTTGCAAGCTGGCTCATTCTTGAGAGCACAACCTTGAACTTTTCACCTGAGACACAGAGAGAATTACGACACAAAAGTCCCAAGACATCAGTTCCAATTATGACAGATATAAACATTCTCAGAGGCCGTAATAAACTTTAAAAATAAATCTTTTTAAAGATAAAAAGATAACTGACCTGTTTTCTGCAGGACCTGCTTTCCCTCAACAGTAGATCCCAATAGTCCCAAAGTGTCCATAGCCACACCGATCATCACAGGGTCTGGGTCGAGAGCCATCTCAAACACCTTGTTCTGGAAAGCTGGATAGGTTTCACAAACCTGCTGTGGGCTGTCCATAATAGCCAGATTTCCAAAGAACTTCACCAAACCTAAAGCAGTGATATTCAAACTGTAAAGACTGACAAAATAAATAGCACCAATGGACGAACAATAATTAAAGGCATATTTCGCCTGAACATTTAGTATGATTAGGCACCAAGTATAAAAAAATTACAAAATGTATACTTTATTTAAAAAAATCTTTTAAATTCAATAGGTCAATCTGCCCAAATACCACACACATTAATTAAAAAACAATTCTTATTTAAAATTAGCTGTTTGAAAAAAGGACAAAGTTAATGCGATATTAACACAATAATAATAATGTGAAAATCAAAAGCTGAAACTGAAGATAGCGTGATATAAGTGATATCTGTGGACTCAGCAATCAGGATGTACTAAATGGTTTTTCTTAAAGCAGTAACTCACCAGGTAGGTAGAGGGAGGAGAAGGGGTCTGTGTCTGCACCTCTGATCATATTGGAAATCTTGTCCATGATACCCTGTTGGGCCAAAAACTTCCGGCCATGCTGACTGTGGGCTAGAGTGGTCACCATCTCAATGGCCGTGGCTCTGGTGAAAAACATAAAGACACAAATCAATACAACGGTAGACAAGTGAAGACACACTGAAATGTGAGATTATGCAAGCAGAAGAAAAGTAGTGAAAAGATAATGTAATGGAACTGCAACTGCTATTAATACCATTTCAGTTTGTGCCTGTGTGTTGTATGTGACTCATCTTATTACCTGATCAATACATCATCTCCCGTCAGTTCGCCCAGCAGCTGAGAAATGAGGCTGCTGTTGGCACAGTAGCCGAGGGAAATAGGAGATACAGATGAGATTTCCACCACCAGCTGCACAAAAACAGGTCAGTTTGTTTTATGTCTGTATTATGCATATACACAAGACAAAGTCAACTAGCAAAAACAACAAACACAGAAACATTTGCATTGGCATAAATCATGTCTTTCCATCAGATAACATCGATATATTTCCATAGAATGTGTTAAAACTGTTAACACCAGCCAAGAATTTAATAATGTAGTATTTGCTGTCTTCCTGGTCACCTAGTCTGCAACATTATTGCTGCATTATTTTATGAAAACAGTGGGAGAAACAAATTATGTGACACATATTTAACTGCATCATGTGTTACAGATTCACTACTGGTCACACTGCACGTTTAAAGTTCTGCGACTACTTTGAAACAACTGGACTTATGTTATGCATGGTCTGGCATGATATCTTGTTCTGATTGGTCATAGCTTATATTGATTTACCATGACACAAAATGTCTAACAGTAAAAATATGCCACCTTTGCTTCGTCAGTCACAAAGTAGCCCAACGTGATGCATATTTGATTTACCTCATATATTCTGTATCTGACAATGTCACTCATGGCCATCACATCCTTCATGACTTTGAGCAGGTCGCTCTGGAACAATTTGTCTAACCCAGGTTTGGAGTGACTCAGTTTAGACAGGGCCTGTATGGCCTAAGGAACAAAAACAGTTACTGCACACAATATAGACTCAATAAAATCTCATGCAGATTATTTATGTGCTTTACTCGTCACCTGTTTTGCCACAGCCATCTTCTCTTCTCCAACGCAATGGATCACCGCTCGAAGAACATCGTGGTTGTTGAGGATTGCAGTGATAGCTTCGGGGTCCCCCACCATTCGACCAATCTAAAAGACAGGAAGTTGGCTAATGTTTTATGGGCAGCCTTCTGTGTGTCTATGTGTGTGACCATTTTACCTGTGTCAAGGCCAATATCTTAACAGTTTCATTAGGATGGGTCAGACCCCCCTGTAGCTCCACTCTGTAGTTCTGGGCCAAGTGCACCGGACTGAGGGCCATTAAGATGCGTTCAAGGATGTCCACACATAGCTCAACTTGTTGACTGTGAACACAGTGAGTAACACATTAGTAACTTCAACCCTGCTATATCTTCTACAGATATAACTATCAATTATCTGCATGACTGATTAATAAAAAGCAACAATTATTTTCTCAATTAATAATATTGCCTATAGAACATGCAAAAAACTCAAAGTCAAACATTACAGATGCAAGATATTAGTCAAGTAATTAGTCAATTGATAGGAATATGGCAATTTTGATAACGAAATGGTCATTATGGGTCACTTTTTAAGTAAAAATGCCAGGTCGCAGTTTAGTTGACTCAAGTCAGTTTAGCAAAAAAAAAATCTGGCTGACATATTTATATTTCTCATTTTGCCAAATGTTTATATATTTAACCTGACTCTCAAAGAACAATGTTGTTGTGAAATACTGTATGTGTAAAATTCTGCAAAGCAACATACATACTTGTATACATATACCCCATACATATACCCCAACATATAGAAACTGAAATTAAAAAGTATAATAATTAAAGTAGAGTGCAATTTTTTGGAAAACAAATGTCAAAATCATTGTTTTTCTGCATGCCCAAAAAGCAATTAGGCAACTGTTATTAAAAAAAACTACTCCCAAATGTTCCAACAATATAATTCAGTCATGTAAACCTCACGCAGTTTCACTTTAAACTCATTAATATGGAGTAAGTTACAGGGAAACGTGCTAGTGTCCACACCAGCACTGTATTCCTGATAGCATTGTAGCCAGTTAGCTCGCTAACAACCAAGCTAGCACAGGTCAAATGCCGTTTTTTCAGCTAAGTTAGCTAACCTCTTTTACTTTTGTGTTAACCTTTTTTCCAGCTAGTGATCCACAACATACATGGCAGCAGACTGACTCAGCAGCTAGTGCTTCTTCACAGTGTAAATCAGGTGCATTGAGCCAAACCGACCTTTGATTTGAGTTTAACAGAGAGAAAATCACACCAAAACGCTGCCCGCTCACTGAGTCTCTCAAAGCGCTGATAGGTATTGATAATAAAGCTGTTTTTAAAGTCTGTAGCTCTTCAATTGGATCTTCAACACCGGAGATTTCCTCCAGCAAACTGTCAATGGAAGCAGCCATGACTGCCAATGTTTGCGGAAACAACCGACGAACGTGTCTTCTTCTTCTTCGTGATTTACGGCGTTGACATGTCTCATTACCGCCACCTGGTGGGCAAAGAGGGAGACTCCATGTGGTTTCAGATAGAGTCAGGTATTCCTTCAGTTTCTCCAAAAGAGACGGTAACAGTACACAATACTCAAGTAAAAGTACAAGTAAGCACTTGCTTTAAAACCACCAAGAAGTAGTAAAATAAAAAACATAAATTGCTAACTTTCCAATGTGAAAATTATGGTAAAGAATTTCTAAACGTGGGGACAATGATCTGTATTACCTCATTCTAACCACTGTCATGTATAGATGCCTAATCATTGTTCCATTTTATTATGAGAAGATCAATACCTTTATGTAGTGACTAAATCTGCTAAATAAAAGTGGAGGAAGTACAATATTTTCAGAAAATATGAAATTCTGAAGCTGAAATATAAATAAGGCAGCAAGCTGATGGATTAAATGGATGTTGCTTATGTGTGCAAGTAGGACTAAAGACCAGTTTTCCCTTCTATGTAGAAAACAAACTATACTGTAGTAGTCCAGTGAATATCTGTCATTTTAAAACAAATGCAAATATTTTCTCTACACGAACATAGTATAAGTTTGGAAAAATTAATTTCTTGATATTTGTGACCAAACATGAGTTACATTAATGCATAGATGTGGAAAACCACAACATGAATTTGTCACCTTTTCACTTATAAGTTACTTTATTTTCTGTTATTCCACATATATCTTCAATCGCTGCTATTATATAGAGTAAAATAAAGAAACCTGCACATCTGACCTTTATTATGAAGAACCAAGTACAGTTTGAATGATGTGGAGTCTAACACTAAGGGGATTGTTTTCATCTTAATCTGTTAATCAAATCTCAGTTTGAGACATTCAGATATGAGCATGATTTGTCACCAGTTTGGAAGCCAATCAAGTCAGCATGGCAATGTCCAGCTTACACAAGTGTGGTCATGTGGAAATGCTGAAAGTTACTGTACACATGCACAATAGAAATGTTAAATAGAAAATATTTGTATTTTTCATATTCTTACCTTTTACCTATTTACCAGTGGGGACAAGCAATAGATGAATATGTAAAATTCTATCACAGTAATTGAAAGGAGATTATTTTTGTATGCCTAAAACCATTTCTGTTCTTCTAATGTATCATTAATATTTCATGCATGAAGCAGGACAGTCTCGACTTCATGGTGCATGTGACTTGCGCTTGGGGTACAGGGTTTCATGCTGCTAGAGTTTCATGAAAGTGGAAACTCTGTCAGTTACTGTTGTTGTAATACTGACTACAGCAGGAGGTCCTCTGGTCACCTACAACTTACAAAACAGAGGAAAAAACAGGGCTGGTAAAGCAGGTGTCATGCAGGTACAGTGTCACTTATTTGCTTCTTGGGTATTTTAATTTAAAATTATTTTAAAATATAATAATTCACACTCTGTCCTATTCTATCTCATGCTCCAGTGCTGTCTGTGTAAGCTACGTACCCACCAGTGGTGTTTCCTCCTCTTCAATGTGTTGCTCTTCCATGCCCTATTGTTTGGGGCTGACTTTGTAGAAGAGTACCTCCTGCAGCCTACGCCTGGGATCTACACTGATGGCTCTGTTGTTGATGTGAGGGAGAAAGCAAGAAAATTAGATCTGAGCAATGCAAAGGAAAACATGTCCCAGGCTTACTCCATGTCTAACCCTGCTGTGTGCAAAAATCCAGACCTCTTCCTCCTCACCCTGGTTTTCAGCTCTCCAGCTAATATCACTCAAAGAGATGCAGTCAGGAGGACATGGGCCAACCAGACACTCATCCAAGGCTTTCCAACACGACTGCTGTTCTTTTTAGGATCAACTCAGACCTCTAGTGCACAAGAGGCCCTCATGAGAGAGTCTGACCAATTTGGGGACATAGTCCAGTATCATGCTGTAGCTGACTCATCTCCTCGTGGCCCAACAGAAAGGACATTGCTGGCTCTTCGCTGGGTGATCACTTTTTGTCCACTGGCACGCTTTATTCTCTTTACCAAGGATTCTGTGTTTGTTAACCTCTCAGCCATCGGAGGATATCTCCTTGGCCTGCACAGGCACCCTGAGGACCTTTACCTAGGCAGAGTGATTCAGAGAGAATCCCCTGATCGAGACCCCAGCAGTCCTGCCTACCTGCCCCCAGCTCTCTTCCCTGAGAAATACCTGCCTGAATACTGTGATGGAACAGCTTATGTTCTATCTCAGGATGTAGTCCGAAAAGTGTATGTAGCATCTGCAGCAGTTCGTGCACCTGTGCCAGCTGATGTTTTTGTGGGTCTTTGTGCTCAAAAGGCTGGTGTGGCACCGAGACACAGTGCCAGATTTCCAGGAGAGAAACACATCCGCTACAACGCCTGTTGCTATCGCTATCTGTTCAGCTCAGCAGGAATGGGAAGCCATGAACTCGAAACAGTGTGGGCAGACCTTGGACAGAAAGGTAGAAGATGCTCATTGTTGCAGACGTATTATGGCCTAATTAAATGCAAGGCCCTCACCTATTTGGATAAGTTGTCATTCTTCAACTCCCAGGGGCAAACTTAATCCCATGATAATTGAAGTTAATAGTCAATGTTTGTCCTTGTGAGTAAATGAGAGACTAAGATGAAGTGAGTTTTGGAAATAAGTAAATGCATTTCTTGTCATTGTGCATGTCTGCCAGTGTTTTCACTGTCTCTATAGCTGATATAAATATATATAATTTTGTGTCAGATTTCTGTAAACACAACTTTATTGCAACTGTGTCAGGCTCCAATACAGGAAGCATGAATTCATTTTTATTTTGATGAATATTGTTTGATGATAATTGTTTAAGTAAACTGTTATGGTTAAGGTCCTGTAACAATATGTGAGGTTACCAGACTTCATGTGCTAATAAAGTGCCTTTTGCGTGAAAGATATTTTGATTTGTCATATGCAGAAAAGCATATGTGACACTAACAACATAAATGGCAACATAAATTTGCATTTAAGTGCCCCAGGATCAGTGCTGGATATGACACACCTAAATGGGATTCAGAAATCCCTACTGTTAGTAATTACACTGGTGCTTTTCATGCTTTAACAAGTCAAAATGTCATTGTATGGTTTAAAAAGGTCTAAATATGTTGCCTTGTCCTTATTACACATGCAAAATGACAAGCAGGTGAGTCAGGGAGGCACATAGTTTTTATATGCCCACACAGTCCTGAGATGAATTCTAATCAGGCAAAAACATCCGTGTGGGTGGACATCTGGTGTGGAGGACCTTTAAAACAAGGACAAAACACTGTTGTGCAACCTGAATTCAGACATCTAGGTCCTTTATCGAACAGTCTTTTAACTAGAGTCTATCCTTTACAAATAAATCAATACAATAATTATTTGTTATAATGTCAATTGCCTCATAAAAATTCATCACGAGAATCTGAGTCTTTTCAATACATTAGCACACAGCTGAATGTAGAAGACACGGTCCCACTAAGATTTATGTTTATTTAGTACAATAGGTCATTACCTGAAGAGAAGTTTAAGAGAAGCCAGCAAATGTACTTAGTGTAGCAAAAATTTCAAGAAGTGGTATTTTATGTCATATCAGGTGGAGGACAAGATTTGGTTCACTGAATATACCATGCCAACAAGGACATCTAGTGCCCTGCTTGAGTTATAGCAACACATTGGAGCTGCATGTTTGAGTGTTGTTTTTTCTGTTTAGCCTGCCAGGGAAACTCATAGCTCTATAATAAATAAACCTTAACATATATATTTTACATCTTTTGTTACAAGTCTTTTACAAGTCTAGATGTATTTTGGGGATTGTGGCACCCATATTCCTCCATTGATTTATGATGGTAAAGGTTAAACAAATAAATGTCATAATCAATAAACATCAACAAGAATTGCCAGAATATTCATTAATGCTTTCACCACTTTGAGTATTCTCTTAAATGTGTGCCACCATTTTTACAAGAGCAGAGATATGTGCATTATATGTGCTCTTGTTCTAGCACAAACAAAAGGCACATTACTAATACTAAATGTGGGTCCACATAGAAATGACAATACAGAAAACAGAAATACAATGTAGATATTTTTAATATTGTTAATGAGTATTGTAGTTGAAAACAACAGCTTTTGAAGTGAACATTTGCATAAACATAGAGGCCTATAATGAGCAAACATTAGTACTGTCTCCCAATAGCACATTATGTTTGCTGATGCAAGTTTATTAATTGTAAATGACAACGAATCATTAGAAAAGTCCTTGCAATAATGGTAACATAGCTGAAGATGTATCTGTTCATAAAGACATGGTAATTCTTAGTGTGTTAAAACTCTAGACTAGTAGTGTAGTAGTTTGTCTCACTTCCATTTTATATTTCCAGTGATTTTTGTACTTTGAAATGCTTCTGCTACCACTGCTTTTCTTCCATAATCCCACGTTTGGGCTCTGTCCCAGTACCCTAAGTTGACCAAACAAAATGTTTGGATATTTTCTGACCTCTTTCTGCTCTTTTTTCCTGCTAGTGGTTCACACTACATTGCGTTATTCCACCTTGGCCAGGTTCCATTGTGTCTGCAAAGCTTTCCCTGGCTGTCTGTTTCCCTGGAGCAGGCCAAGATATTCTGGGGAAAACATCCCAGCATGTCTATAATCAACAATTTGACTGGCATACCATCAGTGTGAACCCAGATCTCTCTCCAGGATTAATCTGGATTCATTAGTGTCAACACCTTTCATCTATGATCTCAACACCACGTGATCTCTGCCCTCTCACATGTTTACCTGGCCTTTGTCTGTCTGTTCCTAAACGTGTCTCCACATGATTAGTGTTAGACTTTTTATGGTTACTAATATGCATTTTTTGTTCCTTTTTTTAAGAGGGACAATGGGACATTATTATTCTAATGTGTAATCTCAGAAAATGAATACAAACATACAAGTATTACACATATTGATTAGTGAAGTTAACAGCATTAAATTTATATGAAATCATACATCAACCTATAGTATTTTTTTTTTCTTTTTGCTTTTACATCATTGAAAATTATTATTGTTATCGTTGGTCTGTTTTGCAAATATTGTGTACTAATCTCCAGTTGCTTACATATAGTGAGGCTACACTGACGAAGATAGTTGCATTTTGCAATTGGTATTCAGTTGGACAGGCAAATATATAAGTGCCTAAAGAAATTAGTTATGGTTTGAGGTCCTGGTCCTGGGCCAGAGACGAAGTGTTGTACTACTGCGTACATTTTGACTGCATGCCTCAGTTAATTTTTGGTGAAGTATCCAAAAGTGTTAACCAGAGTTGGGGAGAATATTTCTGTTTATACATTTCTGATTTTTATGTTTTCATATTTAATCTATATGCATGTATGTATATGAATAATGAATAATTAATTAATTAATATATATAATATATTATGTAATGATATATACTGATTTTGCCCTGCGATGGACTGGCGACTTGTCCAGGGTGTACCCCGCCTCTCGCCCGTAAGCTGGCTGGGATAGGCTCCAGCACACCCGTGACCCCTGCGGGGACTAAGCGGTATAAAAGATGAATGAATGAATAATATATATAATATATTATGTAATAATATATACTGATTTTGCCCTGCGATGGACTGGCGACCTGTCCAGGGTGTACCCCGCCTCTTGTCCGTAAGCTGGCTGGGATAGGCTCCAGCACACCTGTGACCCCTGCGGGGACTAAGCGGTTCAGAAGATGAATGAATGAATAAATATAGTGATTTTTCAATTCACCTTCATTTTGTTTCTTGACTTTATGAGAGTTAGACAAGATTCATGACCCATACTACTGCTGCTGTCTTGACTTAGTATAAAGAATAGAAGCTAAGAAAACAACTAGTCTCTTTCCAATGCAAAAAGTAGCAAAGGTTCAGGAAGTTATTGTGTCTGGCCAAGAAACTGCACATCCCGTAAAACCACAACACAACATCACTAACTGTTTCTTGGAGCTTTTGGAGGGGCTGGTTGGGGGATTTTTTTTAAGCGCCATACAGAGCTAGGTTTACTGATTCTTCCTGCACAAACTAAAACAGATTTGTTTTCCCGCCACTATGGAATTTACCAAAAAAGTTTATTTGTGTAGTCTTTATACAGAGTCACCAACATAACTCTCTGGTTCAGAAGCTCTGCAAGGTTTGATAGGATTTTCCTAGTGAAAGTGGAAAGAGGGTCCACAAAGTGGGAAAGCCAGCAGAGCCACAAAAGCCACATGTACACTTGCACAATGTTTACAAATACGTACATACGCACACACTCATGAGAGATTGTTAATGTGAGGTTGAGGGGTCGGTGAGCAGCATGTGGGTGGTGCAGCTCTCTAATGAATACCTCTCCTCAGAGAGATGCATCTCTGCGGAGAAGGACTCATCAAATCAGAGGAACACTGGTTTATTTATACTATTTGCACTGACTAAAGAAGTCTGAGGCTCTGCAGTCACTGATTTGAGGGGAGGACTAGGGGAGGTAATGTTTCATCTGGTGAAAGAAACAATTGTAAAATAACTTTGTATGTGCATGAGTATCATTCATGAAAAGATGCAGTGTGCATTTTTATGTGCGAGTGTGACAACCTTGTACATTTTATGTTTGCAGCAGAGGCTCAGTATTCATGTGGCCCTCCAGCCCACGTTCATTTACGTGGAAACAGTAACCTCAGAGCCCAAACCCTCTTTTTTGACGACATTTGTGGTTTCTTCTCCTTTCCCTTTTTATAAACTCTATAATCTTTCCTTTGATAACTTTGGCTTTTCTTACAGAACGTTTTTTTTCCCTGAAACCACTCCATCTGGATGAAATTAAGTGCATTAAACATAAATGACTATAGCGTTACTACATTTCTCTTCACAGCAGGTCTATGGGTGAGTACAAGTACAGTGTGTCTGAAGACATCACATAGTATTAAACAATTCTTCTTCATATGCTGAAGAGATGTAAGCAGACAATCCAGCAGGGAACTGAGGAAAACAGATCTAGTAAAATTGGTTAGAGTGGCAGAGTGGAGCAGAGCAGAGAGTAAGTGAAACGCATGTGAGTGGTTTGACAGATTGTGTGTGTGTGTGTGTGTGTGTGTGTGTGTGTGTGTGTGTGTGTGTGTGTGTGTGTGTGTGTGTGTGTGTGTGTGTGTGTCAGGGGAGCAGAGTAGGGGTGTGGTCAGAAAACAGGGACTGCAACTGATTGCAGAGGAGGACAGAAAAGAAAACTAGGACAAAATAAATAGAAACAGAGACATGGATCGTGACATCATCACCATCACCTCCTTTTTCTCCTGTTAGTTCTGGCAAGTCATTTTTGGTTCAGGCCAGGGTTGGGACTTCTGTTTGTATTCCTTTAAAAAAGATTAATTCTTTTGGTAATTTCTTCTGCGTGCTGAGAAGCTAACTAATTTAAAAGGATCCATCAGTCACAACTGTCAGGATCAGTGCTGGGTGGAGACTCCACTATAGAATATCATATCACATGTTATTAGAGGCTTATGCTGTATTGGGCCCTGATGGGCCCTCATGTGGCTCCCTCTACTTTGCTGACTGCCAGATGAACAAGACATGTGCTGCAGTGTTCTCCATTGTTTAGTCAGGACTGTGTTTAATCAGGACTACTTTATAGTGTTACTGGTCAGAGGATAAATATAATAACAGTAAATAAAATTAAAACATGTGGTTTGCCTTCATTTTAGTTGATTTTTATTTGTATCCCCTTAGTTATTACCTTGACAACAAGCACATCATAAATTTAATTTCAAAATACTTTAAACTGCAGTATATGATCATTATTAATCTAATTACAATACCTGCCAAAATACAGCCAAAGAATGCTTCATTTATTTCTTCATTTAAAAATGTCTTTTCAGTGTTTCTTAGATATTTTCCTATTTTTGTGTTTTACCCACCTACCTAAAAACCTTATCTTCTAAATAATTCTTATGTTTATAAACATTATATTATTGCTTTGAGATAGCTTGATTGCAGTTGTTTTACATTGATACTGGTTGAAGTAGATCAACCTCTAGTTCACCTGCTTTGCACTGTACAGTGTTACAGTGTTAAATAAAATACTAGCAGAACAAGAGGCTGCTGTTGTATAATCACGAGAGTCAGGCTTAACTGGAAAGGGTGAAAGAGAGAGAGCATTTAGTTTACATGAGTGCAAATGTTTTACAGGGACTCGTGACTTGTAATAATAGTAATTATAAAGCTGGGTTTCCCAATAAAACCGCTTCATCATACAAAACATGTCATTATAGCGTCCTCTTCAGCAGCTCCACAGGAACTGATGGGTTATCACTGTCTTAAATCCAAGAGTGTGCCAAGGATAGCTGTCTTTATCCATGCTTGTAGTCTGTGTATCAAACCTAACTTAACACTTGTGGTTACAGTAGAGGTTTAGAGAGCCAATGGGGCACTGACCGCATTTTTATACTGCTATTTCTGTATGACTGTAGGAACTTTATCCTTTGTAGAGCTCAGTCATTGTTGTGGTTGATGCTGCCTCAACAAGTTTTAAATTGTTAACCATGAGACATCGTGGTCGCCACCTCACTTAAAAAATGTCACAAGTGAAGATTTACCATCTCACCCTGCTCTTATATTGCTTGCTTTAGCATGATGTTATTTGCCACAGCATGGCATCTACAGTACGTTATGCTGTAAATCTTGACAACAGAGCAAGCATATCTGTTCAATCAATACAAAACTGGAGTGTTATAGTCAGGTTAAAGTGTGGTACATATACCACTTTTAGACAGAGAATTATCCTTTTTACATTTCATTTCTGTACAGATGTGTGTGTTACTTAAATGTTTATTCAGTGAGCTGTTAGGCACATTTTATTTCCTTCAGACACACCCTCGACTGACTGATTCCCTTTATTTCCAGTCGTTGTGCTAAGCTAAGTTAGTGGTTGTAGCTTAATGGATCTGGTATGAGACTGGTATTAATCTTTTAGCTGATCTCTTTGCCATAAAACAAATACAAGCATATTTTCCAAAAATGTCAAACAATGGTTAAAGTTAACAACTGAATACTAAAATAATCCTTGTGGTTGTGGCGCACTGCAGCAGCCAAAGAAAACAATGTGTTTTTGATATGAACTGATAAACATTTTCAATGTTGCACCCATTGTCCATCTTTATAAAGTAATCACACATGTGTTTCATGGTCAGTTTAATTAGATTAGTGAAATCTAATATTGTCTCATTTAAGCAAGTGTCTCTAATAATGCATTTTGTTCTTTTCTAGCTATAGATCTCATCTGGAAGTGTATCAAGTTAAAGTCAGTGAAGCAATCTTTCCTCTAGCCCCAGATCAGAGGTCCCATTGTCCCCTCTTAGAATGTGACCCTAATCTAACATGAATAGAGTTTTGTTTCAGAAGAGACTTTCAACAAGCCAGGCACAAGGCAAACTTCTTTAAGCTGATTTTCCACAGCAAGGACTTAAGGCAGAGCATTAGCTTTGCGATTTGCAGCCTCTGCTGCTTGGTGGGTTTTACTAGTGTCTTTTATCTGTGCATTATATCATAGGGGATCTTGTAAAACATTTTGTCTTTCTACTAGAACTTTATCTTGTGCTTGTTAGGCTTTTTAAATACTGAAATTCCTTTAGGCTTCATTTTTATTTGAAGGAACTTCCAGTGGATGGCAACAGTTGGAGAAAAACATGTTTGTCCTAAAATGGATGAAGTTTATTGTCTCTTTCTGAGAAAGAGAAGCAACTATTCTATAATGATAGTTCTCACTTAGTGTGCAGCTATTCAGGCCCTATGGTACTGTTGGATCAGGTGCCAGTTTGAGAATTATTGTATCTTGCTTACCCTCTTATTTTGCCTCGGTTTTCCTCTTCAGGAAGATGCTTCCTTACTTTCACTGCAGTGTTTGTATGTCTGCATCCACACATACATTGACACAAGTAAAACAACATAAAGAACAGACCTACTAACAACTACCAGTGTGATACGAGCACTCTGAACTGGGGATGCTTCAGAGCTTGATTTTATGTTGGAGACCAGTCCACTCCTTTGTCAGTTAGCTGCTATATAAGAATATACGTATATATATTTTTTTCAGGAGAAATATAGTTGAAGATTTGTGTTTCAGAAAGCACACATACCAGTTTATTTTTATCATAACAGCTTTCCATAGGAATTTACAGTTACCACTGAAGGGTCCTTAAGCAAGATTCTACATACAGTATAATGAGAAAACTTCACACCAGGTTTTATAGGACTTGGAAAGAGTCATCTCATCCTCCATACACTCTGTCATCTTTTGTGTCTCCACACTAACTACACACTGGCCAAGGATGAACAATATGGTATGGACAAACTGGATAAAATGACATGATAATGATACGTTATAATGCAGAGATGGATGACAAAACAGAATCACAACAATGGCAGAATATTGTGCGTGTGTGTGTATTTGTCTGTCATGTCAGGAAGATACATTTACCTCTGAAGGTTAAGGTTTATGTTTAGGTTCACATAAATAATGCTTTCAGACATACACTGAAACCCTGAACATATGTAAACATTCCTTGACTGAGCTGCATCTGAGAACATGTCGGAGCCTTACAGTCCACCACAATGAGAGAGGGAATTAATTATGTGAATAAGTATTTCCACAAACATAGAAAGACACTACTCTTTGTGTGTGTGTGTGTGTGTGTGTGTGTGTGTGTGTGTGTGTGTGTTTGTCTGGCATGTGTTAAGTGTGTGAGATGGAAACCACTGAGATCTCTATGGTTTCATCCAGAAACTGTTACTTGGATTCAGCGATGTGCTTCAGGAATGCAGGTTCAGACTCCTTCTGTGCGTGCGTGTGTCTGTGTGTCTGTGTGTGTGTGTGTGTAATTCAGCTGATCATAGGCTGAGCTGAGAGCTATCAATAAACACCACTCAATCAACCACTGAGGTGTAAAGAACCTCTTAGTCAGCACTTGCATACAGCTGCCCCAATGAATAAAATGTGCAATGATTTCTTTTTTTCTAAGAACACAAGAATTTTCAGAAGATTTAAATTTAAATATTGTGAGTGAGGTAGCTGAATGTGCAGACTTTCTTAGCGCATTTCACCATTGTGGGATAATTGATTCTTTGGTCGTAAGTAACGAGCGAGAGGACCTGGACAAATGTCATGGTCTCCGGTCTCCCTGCCTGTCTGTTCTCTGTCCCTTATTTGGTCTGCTTCCTTTTCCCTCGCTCTCCACTCATTGGCTACCCTGCTCTGATTCTACTCACCTGTGTCCTCCCCTTTATAAGCAGGTCTGTTTGTCTCATTCCCCTGTTGCATTATCTGCAAACCAACCTGAGAGAATATATGCTACGTGTTTTCTTCTGGCTGAATGGTATCAACCTGACGTGACCTGTACCCTGCCTCTAGCCTGAACCTGAGCAATGGAATGACATGACGGTTCTGGCTAATCAAAAATGAGACATGGTGCTGCATTTTTTGATCATCTGTAGGGGTCTGATTGCACATGTTGGGAGTTCTCTTAGTAGATTTTTACAGTTGTCAAGGCAGGATATGACGGAGTTGGGTAGCATATTCCGAAAGGTAGGGACTGATCTTTCTGCTATTATAGGGGGCATGCCTGACAGATGGAGGAGATGTGATCATTAAAGCTTAGCTAGTAATCAGTGATGACTTCTAGGTTTTTGGCAGACCTTGTGGGGACTATCACTGAAGATCTTAGGTTGATGCTGATTGTAGGGAAGGGTAGGTTGTATTGTAGGGAAGCTGGAAAGAGGAGGAATTATGTCTCGGAAAGACTGAGTTGGAGATGTCTCTCTTTCATTCAAGTAGGAAATGTCAGAAAGCCAGGCAGATATGTGTGATGGGACAGTGGAGTCATCCAGTGGAAAGGACAGAAAGAGTTGTGTGTCATCAGCAGAGAAATGAGGAGAAGCGGTGTGAGGGGATGATAGAACCTAGGGATGGGGACGTATTCGTTGTGGTGTATTATTTGTGCCAACTGTTTTAACTTTTTCAAATGTCTACATGCTTTCGTTATGAGAGATTTGTTGCTGTAGCAAATAGCAGACAAAACACTGTTGTACTGCAGATTCAGCTGGGATATGTCAATATGTACCCCAAAGGGTGAATTTTATAAATTATTTGAGGTAGAGAAGCTGGAAGATACCATCTTTGATGAGGGATCTTTGATAAGGGGTCAACATAAGTGGTATCTTCCAGCCTCCAACTGACTGAACACATTTGATCAGCAGTGTGTAGGGCAGGGATAGTTAGACAATGAGCAAGGCTGTGGCCCTTGAGGGATACACCCCTAATCTAGGTTACTGAGTAAAGAGTTTTTTCAAGGCCACCTGGTTACTTAAAATGAACTATAGTCTAGTCTAGACTGTCTAGACTGAGTCTTTTGTAAAGGATGCAATATTGAGTTGATACATTTGTACTGTTTATGTTACCCATATAGTGCAGATGTACCAGATGCACCCACATGCATTCCTTCTAACCCAGCCTGAATATAGGTTTTTAATGGCAGGAAGGGCTCCACCCTTTTAAGTGTAATGTTCTTAAATCTATGAATACTGTATGTTTGATTCTGTACATACTTGTTTCAGTCAAATAACTTTAATTTCATGTCACATGCGTCAACCCACTGAAAAGCTGTTGATGACTGTGTTGTGTCTGACCATCTCAGCCTTTAACTAACATCCTTCTGCCCTAAAGCCTATGATCTTGCTGCGCCAAAATATTTTTATATGGCCACTGCTACTCTTTGCAGAGCAAATGGTACATTTGAAAAATTAGGTTTTCCCAGCAGCACAGGAAAAGCAACATTAAGTTTGCAAAATGCAGCATTTAAAAGCAGTTTTCAATCTGGATCTTAACTTCATGTGTTTTGAATGGGGAATTTATTTCTACAGTACCACAAGACTGAAGTGTCTGGATTAACATTACAGCACACATCCAAGACTGATTGACACCTTGTGCATCCTTATTACCATAAACAATATTATGGTGAGCTATGAAATTACCATAGTTCCATGCACACATAAAATTAGAGTTAGAATAGGTTGTCATCCAGTTACCTACATAATCTCAGCAGGTGTTGAAGTATGCACTGTACACTGCACATATGAACATGAGAGTGGATATGTCTTTAGTTTACATTACATACATCGACTGTGTTTGTAGCTAAAGTTAAATGGAGCATGTAGTGCTTTTGCTACAAGAGCTTTAAAAGTAGCTTCTCATTTTTTGATTCACACCCACTCTCTCACCAGTGGTAGTGATCTACCATGCCAGGTGCTGGATCTGCCATCAGGAGTAATTAGAATGAGAAGCTGTGCAAATAGACAACCTGTTCTACTTACTGAGCCACAGCAGATACCTTTCAAAATGACACTGTTTTCTGTTTTCTGGTGCTGTCTTTTGTTTTCTGTCATAATCTATGAAGTGACATTGAGTCAAAGCAAAACATTAATGGCAGAAAGCGTTTCAGTTTTCTTGAGAATACTTTGATTTTATTGGGTTTCACATAAAAGTCAAAAAACTACATTATAAATAATCAGGTCAGTAACAGCAAAACATGTACTTAGGCACACTGGTAAACTATGAGGTGTGTTGCTGTTTGCTACATGTCAGCACACAAAACATACATGTGCATAGACAGCGCAAGTATTTGATCCACTGTGGGGACATTTATTTCATTATGTAACATATGAGGACTTTATGCAGACGATCACTAATCATGTGAGGGAAGGAGCCTTGTATAAAGAGGGTGCTTTCGATGTTTATACACTGGACCATAAACACATGAGAAAGTCAACAGGGCAGGTTTAGGGTAGAGGAAGGAGTTAAAAGGCTCACCTTTCATCTATAGTTAAATGAAGCCTTTTGATGGATGTTTTCTGTGAAATGAGTCTCAGTGATGCCTTAGTGAGTGCCCTTCATAAGGCAGAGCCCTGGCCCTACACAGGCCTGCTGTTCTGGTGAGGGGCAAACACGGGGAATTCTCAAAAGTGCATCTGTCTCCTTCTGACCTGTTTGGATTTCTGCAGGAAATTCAGCTAGTGAATATAGGTGTGACTCTACGATGATATTAATGAGTTTTGTAGAAAGGCTCCCATTCAAAATAGAAAGAAGAAAAAAAGCAGAGCCCCATCAGGATTTTAGTTGAACTTCCTGCCTGCCTCTGAGAGCAGGAAGGTGTGAAATCCAATTTTATAAATTGCATAGTTCTTCTATTTCAGTTCTGTGTTGTTGTTGATGATGATGTTTTGTTTGTTTGTTTGTTTGTTTTTCTTTTTATAGTTGAAATAATATTTCTCCCATAACCGGAAGAAACAATCAGGAATAGAAAAGAAATGTGCTCAGAGCAGAAGATACAAGAAATAGATGTAGACAAATAGAAGTGCCCAGAAACATTTTTACAGACTCCAGCTTTAGACAAGCCTGTCATTAAGGTTTGGTTTACTGGGACAAGTGTGGCGGTTTAAGCCTGCAGGCTTCATATGAGACCAAGCTGCATAAGACTGAATCCTTGTTGGGAATGACAGTGGCCTCTGCCTGGTTGCTGGCACCAAAAATACACAGCTAAGCAATGGGTTTGGGAATGTATATATAAAGTTAATTATTGTATATGCTCAAAGAAAAATATAGTAGACTGTAGCTAGCTACTAATTTTCTCTCTGTCTCTTGACTATTGGACTTTCAGTAACAAGCCCCCTCCATGTACATGAGAATTATATGACTGTGTTTGTTTATTCACTTGTTTTTGTGTAAATACTACCAAGTTTACATCCAGATCATCTGGGTGGTGATTTTTCTTTATAAACACTCATGAATCAGGAGCTTTTCCCAATATCTAATGGGGCAGAAATGGCATGCATTGTGCACTTGCAACCACCAGAGGTAGCATTGTTCCTCTATATGAACTCAAAACTCTCAAGTTTTACATGTGCATTTTCAGTGTTATCTGTGTTATCAGGTATATCACTAGTAATTTACACTTTAAAAAATTAATTTCAACAGACAAGTGTTTGCTTCAGTATTGTCCTGACTGACATCCTAACTGATATAATGTTCCTAAGTAAAGCACCCAAATTAGATTTAGTCACTAAATGTGACACCTCTGATGATTCTGTTGGTTTATTGATGAACAAGAATGTGTCTTACTCCTCCTGCAGTTACACATCTACATTAGAGTTCGTGCATTTTATGTTGTGGTGTGGGCAGCCAGCAGTCACAGCCACCAAACTCAGAGCAGAGCCTTCATTTACCTGGATCCAGGAAAATTGGAAGGGAGGTGGAAATAGTGTGTTATGCTAAACATTAAAAGGAGGAGTGATAGAGCATTGACAAAAATAGTATGGATGAAAGGATAGAACACAAGAAATTAAAGAAAAAGACTTTTAATTAAAAAGAAAGTGAGTGAATGATAGGAAGGACAAGAATAGTTGTACGAAAAGATGGCGACATACAATCATGACAAAGAGCATAAGAGAGGAGGCACTGTGCACTTCTCCTCCTCCTCTATACTTGGAGCAACAAACCATGAATTCAGCTTTTGTGATGTAACAGTGTATTGACCCTTGGAGGGGCCCCACACCAAAAGAGGGTGTTTACTCATACACGCAAGGAGCTCTAAATGTTTCACAGCCTCCTGTGCTCTGAGAGGGTCAACGTTTGTGGACTGCCACTGGAAATGGCACTGGAATGGCCTGTGTCTCTCTTGGCTCCTTCCCTCCCACAGAAATAACAGAGGTACATAGAGACTGTATTCAATGTAAGTATAAGTCACTCTAGCTACAGTCATTTGCATGTGCCAGAGCCACAGATTAACATGGCTCCATGTACAGTGGGTGACCAGTCAAGTCTGAGAGCGTGTTTGTTTGGAAGATAATCACACCATCTGTCATTAGCGTGGATTCTGCTTTTCCATAAAGACTGATTTACTCTTTAACTTTAGATAGTGTATTATCATACAAGGATGGACCTCAGTGGTTAGCTAAGCCTGTCTGAGATAAAAAAAAAAGTTGAGCATCCAGTGAATCATTTCTTTTCAAAAAAGAGCAAAAAGCTTAACTGTGGCATTAAGCTCAACAAGATCAATAAGCTTTCTTAATAGCATAATCATTATCCCTCAGTATAGATATGTTAAAAAAGCAAACTGAAAAAAAAAGACACTGCTTATACACCCATAAGGCATAACATTATGACCACCTGTACAATACAATAGAATCCAATACAACAGCTCTGCCATGAATTCTATATTTACAAAGTTATAATTTTTCAATTTTTAAGTTGAAACAGTCAGAAATGTGATAATTCTGCTACATGTGCGTTGTTGAGTACATTGTGGGCAGTGGAGTCGTACTGGAGTATGTTATGTTCAGAGGTGTCTCTAATGTTTTGGGCCCCTCATTGATGGAAATAGGGAGGCCAAAACATTAGAGACACCTCTTAACATAACGCACTGTGCTGACCTTTTTCTGGTGTTGGTTTTGTTGTTGCTACTTTTGTGCTACCTATTGAATCCAGTTTTATTTATTGTACTATGACTACTACTAGATAATTCATTTTTACTGTACCTTTGGTCTTACTGGGACCTGATAGCGCTTTTTCACCATTTTACAGTTGTTTCCAGCATAAAAACATATAAAGCTTATCACATTTAAATGTTCATCCTATGATGGTGATAGAGAAAAAGGTGGTGATCATCAAGCTTGTTAGGCTCAGTCCTCTATGAATTACCATGAATGTCTGCAACAAATTTTATGGCAGTCCATTAATAGTTTGTCAAATCGAAGAAATTAACCTAAAACTGGGGAGTTATTTCAGACAGGAGGAGTAGAGGTTAAACATTCCCTGTTCAGTTGAAATACTAGATTTTCAATTCCAAAACTGTGACTCATAGGATATCACCTACGATAATTTATGCTGTATCCTGTTATGTGTCACTGTAACTTTCATTAAAAGGGTGAAATATGTTTCCTCCTGTCATACCTTTGTCTTAATGTAGTGAAGTGAGTGTAGAAACATCTGAGAACAGAAATACTGCAGATATGCTACAGAGATTTTGAGATTCTGGGGCCTTCTGTCACTCATTAAAATGTTGTAAGGTGTTGAAGAACAGTAAACAAATGAATATCAGCATCAAAAGCATTGTGCAATATGCATTTAAATGCACACGCTTAATGTCACAGTTTCACCTGTACATCTTGCTGTTAACTTTACTTCTGCCTTCCTGCTCTTAATTTGTAGTCCTTTACTTTTATTTCCTGTCCTCTCTACTCCTGCTAAGGTGACTCAACATAATCACATTCATCAGTTTCACCAGTTCCTCTCTCTTTATAAGCAGGACTGCCAACACTAGCAGGTTGCCAGATTGCCTACTCAGCATCCTGGAACGACTCCAGCCTACTTTAATTGAAATATCTCTCTGGAAACCGGTTTGATTGTCCTGACCTTTCTTCTAACCCTAAACATTCTCTCTTCTTGTGACTGAACATAAAATCTTTTAAAACCAATCCCGTGGGGTTCAGTTTTTTTATTGGTCTAATTCAAAAAACCTCACACCTAAAGGTATATCACCATACATCAAAATGTTTTATCAGATTTGACCCTGTCTGAGCAGCAGACTACCAAAACCATTCATGTGTCACTCACTGGATGAGAAAGTGGAAACCAGCAGAAACTAACAATGAAGACAATGTTAGGCAATGTGCAATAAACGCGGTAACAGTTTGAGTGATGTTATGGAACAAGCTCTATTTACATCCAAGAGAAGCAGTTATTCATACTGTGGTGCAATCATTTCCTAAATCATCTTATGTACAGCCTGCCTCTGAGCTAGCATATGTTTTAATTCTGTGTTTAAAAATGATCACTTCCAGATTCTAACACTTATTGAGTCATAAACCCATTCAACAATGTTTTACAAGAAGAAAATTATGTTGATTTAATTTGATGACTGTAGGCATATACAAATGGCCTTTGTGTATTTTATATCATAATGTTTTCAGCTGGAACAAAAACTGTCTGAATCCTGGCGTTACCTATTTGGTCATTAACCATAGGATTATGATGATATTGTAGTTACACTAAGCTGCAAAACATCTTCTAGAAATTAGTAAAAAATATGGTACTTTTAATCAACTAAACATTTTTGCCATCCTCCAGTCCAACAGCCCAAAGCCCTTTTCACACATGTCTTTGTGGGCACGTTACGCTTACGCTCCCCACCCAGCAATTCTGTTCTCACAGACTCTGAATCTTAAAAGTTTGACTCTGCTGTATCATTATCATTTATATGTTCTCACAGGGACAAGCCTCCGTGGGCAACGTGGAATTGCATCTTATTTGTAATAAGGCACATAAGCAGAAAAAGGAACAAAAGATGAGTGCAACAACATATTCTAAGTCTAAGGATCTACAGCTAAACTGTAGTTAGGCCCAGTGTTGCGTCAAGCTAAATGCTTACATCATGCTAACACAGTGCTCACAATGCAAACATTCTGATGTAGGTGAAATTCATCAAATTATTAAGTTGTCATACAAACATTTGCCAATGAGCAATAAACATGAAGTATAGCTGAGGCTGAAGGTAATGTCTTTAGATTTGCATGTATTTGCAAATTAAAATTAATGATGACACTAGATCACATGTAAAGTGGTCAAGATCAAAGTTTCATTAAATCCATTCGACAATATGAATATCTATATCAAACTTTATGTTAGTACCTACTCTTGTTAAGAAATTTCTCTGTGATCAAAAATGTTAATTGGTGGTGCTGGAGGAAAAATCACAATAGTCATGAAGTTGTTGTCTGGAAACCATTTGTTTAAGACTGTGCGTCAATCCAGTGTGATACTGTGCATGTCAAGTTATGTCTCTTCAGTGAAAACCTTTACCTGCTGGTGCTGATAGAGAGATCAAAGTTGGAGGGCCTTGAAGATCTGTAATTTCACAAAAATCTGTTCACTAGTTGTTTAGCTCAATCTGAACCACAAATGTCAACCAGCTGGTGATGCCAGAGGAAAAGTCAGTCATCGCCAAAGTCAGTACTAATGCTCTCATGGGCACATATTGTTTGTGCAAAATTTATTTGCAATCCATCTAATAATTGCTGTGATACTTCATTCTTGACTAATGTAATGAAACAAACAACCAGCAGGCTGACATTTTCTTTCTTGCTAGATTGGCTAAAAAGATGACATAATCTAGGAACATGGAACAATTCATCAGTCAAACATTTGGCAAAGAGGCAGAACAAAGACAAGGTTCAGCTCTCAGATTAGAAGCTGTAAGAATTAAGGGGTGAGTAAAGATTTGGTGTTTATGTGTTCAGAACAAAATAAGCATACAGTCTGGTGGAAGGATTGCATCCCCTCTTCCTCATTGTGTGATGCATTAGCAGCGTCATGAAATGTGTCTGTTTTTCTTACCTAAATACACTGCAGGTATATGCAGAAAACCTAAGTATTATCATTACTAGTATTGATTTTGGCTAGAATGGAAATACTAATGTGTGTAACTGTCTAAAAAATAAAAAATAAGCAAAAATAGGCAGTCTGACACTAGAAGACAACTAAGAGTCCTTGTGTCACTTTAGACACAGCATCTACTACTGTACTGTACAACTGTACATTTTTTTAAGTGCCTTTAAATTATTTTTTTTATTTTTAATTATTGACTAAATGATACTGACTTATTTGCTCCTGACATAGTCACTCTCCATGTAATTTCCATGTAATTTCCACCGCATACTCACATCTTCACAATGGGCTTAACAGAACTCACTGGTGCACGGCCTCTTCACAGAGCAAAACCCTTCCAAATGAACATGCAAAGGCTGCCAAATAACAATCTAAAAGTCCGCAAAAATGCCAACTTGTTGCAGATGTGCTGGTAATAAAAAAATAGTTGTAGTTGACAAGATGGCTTTGTTTTACTCTCCCTTCAACGTTTGCTTTTGACTTCTTTTTTGGCATTCACGTAGCTTTGACGTGTATGCAAAAAATAGCTTGTTATTTTTATATATGCTCCAAAGTTACAATTTAGGATCATTAGGTTCAACTAAAGGCATGTTTATGGGATAGGGTGGCTTCCCCAATAATTTTCAAACTACACTACAAACTACAGGGAGGATCGTGGTGTCAAGATGATGGAAGACGAATTGGGGGAAAAAAGCACAGAGCAAGGTTTCTCTCATCAAGTGCTTCAAAGTGCTCCTAAGTTTACTTCTAAAAGGATAGATTCAGAAATCAGTGTGGTCTTTATCCCTACCACTATGGGCTGTGCGGCTTGGCTTGGCTCAGTACAGTGGTCCAAAATCAAAAACTTACAGTATCCAAAAAAAAAAAAAAAAAATCCCATTTATCAA